>RJWK010015307.1:13887-36720 GCA_004363435.1 Platanista minor
TCCCGTTGCGGGACACAGGCTCCGGACGCACAGGCTCAGCAGCCATGGCTCACGGGCCCGGCCGCTCCGCGGCATGTGGGATCTTCCCCGACCGGGGCACAAACCCGCGTCCCCTGCATCGGCAGGCGGACTCTCAACCACTGCACCACCAGGGTAGCCCAGCAAGATCTTTTTTGATCCACCTCCTCGAGTAAAGGAAATAAAAAGAAAAATAAACAAATGGGACCTAATGAAACTTAAAAGCTTTTGCACAGCAAAGGAAACTACAAAGAAGATGAAAAGACAACCCTCAGAATGGGAGAAAATATTTGCAAACAAATCAACAGACAAAGGATTAATCTCCAAAATATATAAACAGCTCAATATTAAAAAAACCACCCAAGCCAAAAATGGGCTGAAGACCTAAGTAAACATTTCACCAAAGAAGACTTACAGATGGCCAAGAAGCACCTGAAAAGCTGCTCAAAATCACTAATTATTAGAGAAATGCAAATCAAAGCTACAATGATGTATCACCTCACACCAGTTAGAATGGGCATCATCAGAAAATCTACAAACAACAAATGCTGGAGAGGGAGTGGAGAAAAGGGAGCCCTCTTGTACTGTTGGTGGGAATGTAAATTGATATAGCCACTATGGAGAACAGTATGGAGGTTCCTTAAAAAACTAAAAATAGAATTACCATATGACCCAGCAATCCCACTACTGGGCATATACCCAGAGAAAACCATAGTTCAAAAAGACACGTGCACCCCAATGTTCATTGCAGCACTATCTACAATAGCCAGGTCATGGAAGCAACCTAAATGCCCATTGACAGATGAATGGATAAAGAAGATGTGGCACATATATACAATGGATTATTACTCAGCCATAAAAAGAAACGAAATTTGGTCATTTGTAGAGATATGGATGGATCTAGAGACTGTCATACAGAGTGAAGTAAGTCTAAAAGAGAAAAACAAATATCGTACATTAACGCATATATGTGGAACCTAGAAAAATGGTACAGATGAACCGGTTTGCCGGGCAGAAATAGAGACACAGATGTAGAGAACAAACGTATGGACACCAAGGGGCGAAAGTGGCAGGGTGGTTGTGGTGGTGTGATGAATTGGGAGGTTGGCATTGACATATATACACTAATATGTATAAAATGGATAACTAATAAGAACCTGCTGTATAAAAAATAAAATAAAATTCAAAAATTCAAAAAAAAAGGGTTCCCCCCCATTTCAAACACATCCATCAACTCACATATTTATCTTTTTTTTTTTTTTGGTGAGGACATCTAAGTTCTACTCTCTTAACAACTTTTAATTATACAATACAGTGCTATCAACTACATGTTTTACATTAGATCCTCAGGCCTTATTCATTTCATAGTTGAAAATTTGTACCCTTTTACCAACCTCTCCCTATTTCCTCTATCCCCATCCCCTAGCAGTTACTTTTCTACTAAAATCCTAGGACTTTTTTTTTTTTTTCTAAAATTCTAAACTATGGGGATCATGGTGATGGTTGACCAGGGCTCCCTGACTTATACAGGCCTCTGCTATGGGGGTCATGGCCAGTCCTGGTGTCTGAGTGATTCCGTGGGCCCAGCAAAAGGATCACATTTCCCGAGCCCTGAAGACAAGGGCTAACATCCCAAAATACGGACTCATTTTCCACTCTACCTTCATTGGTTGAGCAGCTGCTAAGAACGAAGGCTGCATCTTCTGATACCTGGCAAACAAATGCAGTCTTGTCTCATGAATTGATTGCTTCTCTGAGGTTCCCGCCAGTGTATTTGGGGAGAAGCTTCTGGAACAAGTTGAGAAGCAGCTGTCCTTCTGTGAGACTGGATAGATTCCACGAAAGAATCTGGATGTCATGAAGGAGCTGATGGTTCAGAGGAAGCAGCTGCTGAGATTACTAGGAAGCTGGAGAAACAGGAGAAGTAACGCTTGAAGAAGGAAAAGAAATGGCTGGCTGCAATTTCCCTGGCATCTTCAGAAAACAGCAGTAGTACTCTAGAGGGGTGTTGAGGAGATAAGTGAAAGACCCAAAAAGAAGCAAAAGCAAAAGCCTTAGGAGACTCCTCAGGAGAATGGAATAGAAGACCCATCCGTCCCTTCTCCAAACCCAAGAAAAAGAAATCTTTTTCCAAGGAGGAGCTGGTTAGTAGTGATCTTGAAGAGATAGCCAGCAGTGGAAGTCTTCCCAAGAGGAAGAAATCTTTGCCCAAAGAGGAACCAGTTAGTGACCCTGAAGAGTCAGGAAACAAGAGTGTCCCCAAGAAAAAGAGGAAATTATCTTCTAAGGAGGAGCCACTCAGCAGTGGACCTGAAGAGGCCGCTGCCAGCAAGAGCAGCAGCTCCAAGGAAAAGAAAAAGCTCTGAAAGCTGTCCCAGGAAAATAAGAATGGACATTTCCCTAGTGGGGCGTAACTTGCAGAGATATTTCTCAATCCATCCCCTATAGTCCAATAAAAATAAAGACATTTTCAAAAAAAAAAATCCTAAGACTAGATACTGAGACAAAAAGCTTTTGATACACATTATAAACTTTTATGTCAGGGAGATGGGCCAAATATACCCTTTTCTCAGCTATGTGTAATATCTGTGCCTACATCATGTATTATCATTTTTTAAAAATTTCAAAATCTCCACTTAATAGGCAAAAGTGATATGTTAAACTTTCATAATTTAAAATAGTAGCAAAAAGTATTTATTGGGCACTTGCCAGGTGCTTCCACCTAAGACTGTGCTAATGATTCAACCTTAACTTTCTCATTTAACTCTCAAAACAACCCTGTAAATCAGGTCATTATTTTCATTTCAGGCACAAGAAAATTTAGTCTTGGCAAGATTAAGCAATTTGCCCCAGGTTGTGTCCTGTGAATGATTATTTTAACCTTCTTCATTTACTTAATGGGACAAATACTTTAATTTTTTATGATGTTAAACGTTTTGATCTTTTTTGTTGTGGCTTCTGATCTTTGTATCATTCTAATGAAGACCTTTCCTATACTACGATTCTGAAATATTTTCATATGTTTTCTAACTTTTCTGGAATTTATTTTTAGGTATCGTATATAGTAGGGCTTTAATTTAACTTGTTTCCCAAGTGTATACCCTGTTGTCCAAGCACCATTTATGAATATTCTTTTTATAATGTGAAATGCTAATTTTCTTATATGCTAAATTCCCATATAATCTGTAATTTGCTCTTAGACTCTATTCCTTTCCCTTGATTTATTTGTCCATAAATAGTGTATTTATAAAGAATGCCAATACTGTATTTAAAAAATTTAATGTATAGTATGTTTTGATATGTGGAAGGAGTAATCATTCTTTATTGGTCTTGTTTTTAAATATTTATAGGTTATTCTTGCTTTTTTTTTCACTTTCCTTTCAGGTTTGAAAAAGGTTTATTGAGTTCCATGAAAAAATCATGCTGGAATTTTGTCTGGCATTGCATCAAATCTATAGGTTATTTTAGTGCATAACTGACATGTTTATATATTAATTCTTCCCATCCAGGAATATAATATGTCTTACTATTTATTTAGCTGTCCTTTTATGTCTTTTAGTAAAAATTTTACTTCTTATCTATATTAGTTATTTATTTGTTATATCTTCCCTGAGTCTTTCCTTCCGTCTTTCCTTTCACTTATGTGCCAAGCACGGTGGTAAACAATATGGTGATAAGTATAGAGGTCTATGGCCTCGTTAAGTTTGGAGAGGGAAATACACAGTAAGTAGATAATCATAGAAATAGGTATAAAATCACAAGTGCTATGAAGGAACAGATGCCATGATAACGAGGGTATATTTTAGGTGTGTATTGCCTAATTTGGCCTTCCTAAGTTAAGATCTGAAAGTTGAGTTAGAGTCAGTGTGTTAGGAACTTAATTGCTTTGGTTGGTATTGTGAATGGCATCTTTGTAATAACATTAAAATATTTTTTTTGGAGGGAATGGGAGGAAGTCTGGGGATATAATGTTATGTTGATAGTTATTTTTCTTGCTACACAAAAGATAATATTCTGCTCTATTCTGGCTTCCACTGGTGTTAAGAAGTCAACTTTTAATCTAGCTGTTATTCTTTTGCTAGTTAATCTGTCTTTTCTCTATTGCTTTTAAGAAATTCTCTTTGCCTTTGGTGTTCTGCAGTTTCTCTGTTGGGTATCTAAGGGAGGATTTATTTTTACTTATCCTATTTGGAATTTATTTGGCGTAAACCTGGTCATAGGATTATTGCCTTTCAACAATTCTGGAAAATCTTCAGCTATTATTTCTTTGAATATTGCCTCTTTCTTATTCTCTCCATTATCTCTTAATGAAAATCCAATTAGATACATGTTAGACCATCTTATACTATTGTTCAAGTCTCTTAACTACACTTGTATTTTCTGTCTCTGTGTTTCTTACTAATGCATTCTAGATTATTTCTTAGATGTATTTTCCTGTTTCCTAAATCACTACTGTTCGGAGACTAATTTCTATTGAAACAACTCCTGGAGTTTTATTAACTTTGTTAAGTCTAGTTATTATATTTATTATTTCTCAAAGTTTATTTGGTCCTTTTAAAAATATGCTTGGTGGTTGATAAAATCTTTTATTCATATTTTTAATACCTGTTTTTATTTCCTTAAACATAAAATATAGTACTTTTACTCTCTGTTTATAATTTAAATAAATGAAGTCTTTGCATTTCCGATTGTGCTATAAATAATATTTTTGCTGTCTCTTGCTCATATTGCCTCCACTTTCTTGTATATTGTGATTTTTGCCTGTGAGGTCATATTCTTGGAACTTTATCCATGGGAATGATTGGTGTGTCCCTTCAAATATTTGAGTTGTCTTTTGTCAGGGATTTGGTGGTACTTCTAACCCAGGATCACTTTTACTAACTTCACAGATTGAGGCTTCTTGGGCAAGTCAATAGAGTGAATTTGGTCTGAAAACCCACATTAAGATCAGCTTGGGGTTTGTGAATTCTTAGCAGAGATGTTTTTCCTTTATCTCGTTCCAAGTTTTGAGATATGCATTTTATTTTGCTTTCTCTTGGGCTTGGGTGGGGGTGGGGGAGATGCTAGTTCTAGGTTCTCCTTACACTTAAGGTAGAGCCCTTTGTGGTCTTAGCTTTATACCAGGGGGGGAGAAAGATAATGTACAGGATCAATTGGATTTCCCACCTAGAGTGGACTCCAAGGTTTTTCTCCTTTACCACATGTCATTTTGAGACTATGAAAACTGATGCTGAGGGTATATGATTTAAGAGATTGCCCCAGGGGTTCTGTTTACCTTTGTTGGTTCTCAAGTTCACTTAGCGTTTGGCTTCTGAATTTTATTTACCTTTTTTTAAGGGGGGGCAGCATATTGACGTACTCAAAAATGCTGCTTTTAACAAACATTTTATTCAGTAATTTTAGTGGGAGAATCAGGGTTTTATCTGCTGTTCTCCTCATCTACTTAGTTTAGAATTTGTTTAGTTTTATTTACCTTTGCAAGCAATCCTTTTGGAAAAAAGACAAGAATAAATAAATTATAGCAAAAAATTTACCAAGTAGCTATATCAAGTTTTGTCTGCCAGAGTGAAATATGTAACATTTTCTATTTAAATCTGATGTTATTTATAAGCATACCAAGTGCATTTGTGATGTTAGGCCATGTTAAATTTGAAATCAGAAAGGAATTTAGAGATTATGTCATTAGAGTATCTACTTTATGCATAGTTTTCAGTTGGAGAAGCAGAATGAAGAATAGAAGATGTATAGGGTTGAATTCTGCCGCTGCTACTCACCAGCTGTGTGTCCTTAACAAACATCGAACTTTCCTGAGCCTTAGGTCTCTCTGTAGTCAAAAGAGAACAATAGTTCTTCATCTTCCCAAGTTATAGAATAGTTGCTAGAGTTGGTTGTGTTAATAATATATGGGCCAGTGCTTGTAACCTGCTATTATTGGTAATTTTGAAGTCTTTAATTTACTTCTTTTAATCTCATGAAATTTCTGTGAGAGAAGGCCGTTAATTCATTCATAGATTGCTACCTTTGTTCTACGTAACCTCTTGAAACCCACCTCATTTCTTCAGCCTTCTTTAATTTCCTCTCTGTATGACATTCTAGTTCAGTTAAGCTTTAGAGCATAGAGCAGACACCAAGAAATTTGAAAGCTGGTTTAGAAAGATTTATTGAAATGTACACGGAGTATTACCTAGTTATAAATGTCTTTCGCATTTGTATCAGATGGAGCTATATTCCAGTGTTTTAGGATATAAAGTAAAACTAGTCTTTGTTAGAGAATAGTAAAAGCCCATGCGATATTCAGTCAGTATTGGAAAGATTTTTGAAAAGTCAGTTGCCTTTTGATAGGATTAGATTCTTTGTCTACTTGTCAGCAGGGGGAGCCTTTGCCTCACTTTTTGATTCCAGAAGTCTGACAGTGGTGAGTTTGTAAACAGCCTGCATGTTATGGAAAATGCTTGTTTCCTCACCTAACCTAGGCCTGAATAGGTTTTGGAACCAGTTCTTCCTTTCTTCTTCTAACGGGAAAACTTTTTGTGCTTGTTTTCTGAGTTTTTTGTATACTAGTGGTATTTAAGTGCTGGTATGGGGGTTCTTTAAAAGTGGTTCATGCTAGGATAAGCTAGTGGTTTGCAAATGCTATGCCCCGTTAAAGTTTTAAATGGTCTTAAGGTAATGAAAAATAATTAGCTAATGAAGTAAATTTTTCATAAAGCTAAAATTTGTTCAGTTAAAGGGCTATGTTGAGGACTAACATTTTCTACTTCCTACTTATTTGTTTTACATTGTCTTTGTAGAAAATGTTGGTGATGAAAGTCTTTATGTTTTTTTTTTTTTTTTTTTAATATCCTTATTGGGCAATTTACAAGGTTGACAACCTATGATGTTCCCCAGTAGTTTCTGAAATTTTATAGATCAGTGAAATTCAAGAGCCAAGTACTTTAGCAAATAAAGATTGGAACTTCTGAACTGAACCATTTCCAACTTCCTGGTCACCTTTTTTCCTAACTTTTTCCTGAGATGTTTACTTCCCTTTTACACCTAAGGAGTGAGACTTAATGACTAAACTACTGTATCTGATATTCAAGATATAAGTGTAGGTACTAGGGAAAGTTGGTTTGATTATTTTTTTAAGTGTGCTGTATTTGGAATTAAGATTGACATGCATTCCTACCCTGATCCAGGTCCTGAACTGGATAGTTTGCATATGTTCCGTATGCAAAATATGATTTCTTTACAGCAACCCAGTGGGGTATAGAGATTGTGATACGGTTTATTTTGCATGTGAAGAAACAGAGTGAACGAAATTAAACAAAATAGCCAAGTCACGTATCTAGAATATGTCAGAGCAGGATTAAAACATTACCAGGTTATCTTTTTTTTTTTTTTTTTTGCGGTACGCGGGCCTCTCACTGCCGTGGCCTCCCCCGCTGCAGAGCACAGGCTCCGGACACGCAGGCCCAGCGGCCACGGTCCACGGGCCCAGCCACTCCACGGCACGAACCCGCCCCCCCCCCGCATCGGCAGGCGGACTCCCAACCACTGCGCCACCAGGGAAGCCCACCAGGTTGTCTTTTTGATTCAGAATCATTGCTCTTTCCACTACATTTTAATACTTTATGCTACATTTGATACTTTTACCATCTTTGCTTAATTTATTCTTTTATAATATACCATCCTGCTCTAAGAACAAGGAATAGCCAGAGAGTATCCTATTCAGTACCCTTTTGGGGGGTGCTTTTCCTGCTGGTAATAATCCCTTGTTTCATATTACCCAGAGAAAGACGTTGTACCCAGGGCTCTAATAATTACTAAAGCTTTAAGGCTTAATCTGTGTATGTTTTTGCAGTTAGAGTTTTATGAAATACTGATGGATTTAAAGATCATTCTGTTTCTTTGGTATCCTCTTTGGGCTGCCACAATTTATTCTTTATGGTTAAGTGATTTCCCTTCTCATTTATATATTTTCCTTTTGCCATCCTTTCCCACCCCACCTTTATTTCTTGTGTCTTTCTATTAGGCTTTATCTTTCTTAAGAGCAGAGTATTTCCTAGTGTATCTAATGTTGCACATACAATGAATACTTTGTCTTTTGACATAGTACTAAGCCCTGAAATAATTTAGAATTTCAGCTTCTTAAGTGTCACATATTAAAACTAATTGTTTTAGGGCCTTTTCCATACCACTTTTACTTTGCTGCTATTCATTCATTCATTGAATGATTATTTATTGATCTCTACTGTATACTAGGGACTATTTGGGGCGGGAAGGTGTGGTGAATAAAGCATAATGCCAAATCTCAAGGGGTTTTCACGTGACTATGGTAATGTTATAAAATATCTTGGCCCACTTGATGATCATTGGCATCCTGATACCTAGTACTACAGTTTGACGTGGTCTTCTACTTCCATGTGAGTTCAGTTGACTTGAAAAGATATTTTTGGAGCACTGACATATAAGGGACTATACTCAATGCTGTGAGCCAGACCGTGAGAACAAAATCGACTTACCTTCAAGGGTTTTATGCTTCATTTATGGGAGTTGAGGAGGGGAGAGAAATACGCCAAATTTAGCTGTATCACCAGGAAAAATATTGTCAGTACTAATAGGCAGTGATGCAGAATGTGCTAAGAAAGAATAGAGGAAGAGTGCGTTATTTATGCCTAAAGGGGATTGGAGAAAGCTTCAAAATGGTTGGGTGCTGGGGATGGAGGATATGTAGAAGGATTTTATGAGGTTAAGGTGGGGGAATGATATCTGAGGTGAATTGAACTAGAGTAACAAATGCATAAGGGCATTTAGGGCAAGCTTATGTTACCTGAAGTATTTGGTGGTTGGGACTGGAAGAGAAGGAGTAGTCAAAGTTCATTTAGCGGATACACT
Source organism: Platanista minor (assembly GCA_004363435.1). Taxonomy (NCBI): domain Eukaryota; kingdom Metazoa; phylum Chordata; class Mammalia; order Artiodactyla; family Platanistidae; genus Platanista; species Platanista minor. The sequence continues at coordinate 22,783 of RJWK010015307.1, forward strand.
GAAGAGTTCTTTGGATATCCTGCTTATTAATTTCTACTTATTTCTGGAGACACTGGCGTATCTTTGAAGTGTTTGAGTGGGTTGATAATGTAATTCCATCTGTATATTAAGATGGTTACTTTGGTATATTTGTTTTCATGACTTTTATTCAAGATATGGTATTTTAACTGTTTCTTTGAGAAGAATCCAAGGACATTTAACAGACCAAACAATGGTTAAGCGGCACATCAAACTTTGTGATAAGAATTGACAGTTCAGGAAACTTAAAGTCATTGTTGTCATTATCCCAAATTCATTTTGATTTGCTTTTTAAAATTGTATGAGTTTAGATGAAGTTGAACCTCAGTTGAGAATTTCCTGGCTTTAGTTATATTTTTCACAACCTAATTGGTTATAGTGAATTCAGTGTAGACTACAGTTTTTTCTTATTCCTTCTTTTGATACAATGACGATTTTAGGATTGAGAGTTAACAATATATAAAAAGCAAATATTTAGTTTTTGGTGTTTTTGCTTTATTGGACTGATAATATTGCAAATGAAGAATGTTTGTACAAAATGAAGAGGTATTTAAATTTTTCTTTTTTAAATTATATTTTTGGGGAGAGTTTTCTGGATTTCTTATCATGGCTGGTTATTACCTTGAGAAGTTTACCTCACTTTAAAACCAGTTATTTAAAAAAATATATCTCCAACATTATACTCACCCTTTAAGAATTTTCCTTTTGGATGAGAGAGAAGAAAGGAATGCTAATAAATAATGGGCTCTGCTGTATGATATCATCTATCTTGTCTTTCATATGTCACTCAGGGTCATCCTGCAAAAAAAGTCAATAAAAGAGAGGCAGGGTTGGGGGTAGGGGAAGAAAATGGGTATGTGTGTGTTGGGGGAGGGTACAGAGGCAGAGACAGCTCATTCCCAGATAGAGCTTTCTGACACACCCATAATGTACTTCTTTAGAGATTTCTTCAATAGTTATCACGTTAGAGAAATAGCTGTTTTGAGGAAAGTATACTTAAAATAGACAGAAAATCATCTTGAGAAGTCAGTAACTTTTTTTTTTTTTTGCGGTACGCGGGCCTCTCACCGCTGTGGCCCCTCCCATTGCGGAGCACAGGCTCCGGACACGCAGGCTCAGCGGCCATGGCTCACGGGCCCAGCCGCTCTGCGGCATGTGGGATCTTCCCGGACCGGGGCACGAACCCGCGTCCCCTGCATCGGCAGGTGGACTCTCAACCAGTAACCTTCCCTGGTGGACTGCGCCACCAGGGAAGCCCTAGAAAATCATCTTGAATAGACAGCAGTTCACACAGACCTAAGTTTTGAGAGATTTTCCATAGTTCTTGAAGTCTTACAAATCCTTTGCTTTGGCAAAAAGGGTGAATTTCTGATTTGGTGTGTACTCCTTCCCACATTAAATTTTATCCCTTTTGGTCTGAAGGATTTTTTTCCTCTCAGTTTTAAGTTTTTCACATAATTTGGCCTGTAAGGAAACTGGTAATCCAGAAATATCAAACACTTACCATTTATTGAATGCTTATTAGGTACCAGCCAGTATGCATTTTTATTGTATTTTATCCTTACAGTAGAATCATTACAATCTTCTCCTCATACGACTGCTGTACAGATGAGGAAATTTGATAGAGCTTTCAGGGCTAAAATAAGGTTGCAGCAAACGTGGACTTAAGTTGTGGCTTTGCCATCAGTTCTGATGAGCATGCCTGCCATCTTCATCAGCAGTATCTCCCTCCACTCAACGCCCTCCCTCAGAGTTTACTGATCTTTTTCCTCTTCAAACAGAGCTTTCTTATAATCCTATAATCCAAGTCTCTGAATGGTGTGCTTTCTGCTTTTGCTTCTCTGAACGTTTGGCCAACTCTTTCTCAGCCTGCAAAACCCAAGTGTTATTTCTGTTCTGAAGCTTTTCTTGATTCTTCCAGATACTATTAATCGTACTTCCATAGCCTTTGTATGCCTCTGTTCTTACATTGTTATAACTCCCGTATTCACTGAACTTTCTGAGGGTAGTGACCGTATCTCCTAGCCTATACTAGGTACAGCAAACGTTTGTGGAATTTGTTGAATGAATGTGAATTCTGGAGAATGTTATCAAATCTTTCATGATCATTACATCTGACAAAGTAATTCACCCAATATTTTGTGGATGCAAGTGATAATATAATGTTTAGGGCCTTCTTTTAAACTCTAACATTGCATTCATATTGAATCTATTACATGTAATGCTAATTTAATGAATGGTTGTAATTTCTTTATAATATGCTATTAACCTTGTTCACAGTTTAGGGGGGAAAATAGTGATAAATAGCTTAGTGGAACACACACTAGTGGTCTTTGTGAGGCTATTAAAATTCTTATTAAAATGAGAACATTAAAATGTCAAAAGTCAAGTTCATAGGAAGAGTTAGTATGTAAACCCAATTTTTATTTCCCTCAGTCTTAATTAGTCTCATGAATTATTTATTGGCATAACACTTGAATAATAGTTGAGAATTTGTGTAATTTTCCTGTGTTACATATTTAAAAATATTAGCCATTTAGCTCAACACATGTATCCTATTTGTTGATTTCCTCTGTTTTCTTAGGGCTTTAAATAAATTTTATTTATTTATTTATTTATAACTAAGGTTTTAAACTTCAAATCTACTTGAATATTGCATTATTATTAGACACTAATTACTTTTCAAATGCTCAAATAAAAAAGAATATGAGGGAGAGAGTAACAAGAAAGAAGTTAGCTATTCTTTTATTCAATTAATTACCAATTATTAATTTTTAAGCATAGCCAAATAGTAGCATGTATCTCAAAACAATGGTGTTAGTTTTATTTCTATAATGATATGAGTGAAAAGGCACAAAATGATATTTAATGGCAAATTTACTATCCTGCAAGCTCTAGAAATCCATCTACCATTGTTTTTAAGTCAATATCTGTTGAACTCCTACTCTGAACATTTTTGTGTCTGTGCTCATAGCAAACATGTTGTATCATTTTTGAGTTAAGTTTGCAATAAAGATTAATAAGTGTTTCAGTTTTTCTGTAACAACAGCAACAAAACCTTTTTCTGTGCATGAAGTGCATGCATAAAATGAGCGGAAGTTCCACAGACTTTTGGACTCTTCTGTTCTTATGTATAAGTCTCTTGATGTTTCCTGTCTGCCTTTTTGACTACCTGTACAGCTGTTTTTCATGTGTTTTTCAGACTTGGAGAAAGACCAAGTATTTTTGACAGCTGTATGCTGAACTGCAATGTATGCTTGGCCACAGGTCACGTTTGCATTTCTTCACATATTTTTACTCAATGTGTAAAAGAAATACAAGCATAGAGAGATTCAGAAAACATGTAGCATGCTGAGTAACGGTAGTCTTCTTCTCCACTTACTCTGCTACATAGATTTCACAGGAAGAAAAAGACAGCAGAGAAATGGAGGAAATGGTATTTAGAACTACTCTCCATGGGGCCCTTGTTGCTATAATAATGAATGATGGAAAATGCTCTGGGTTATGCATGGTGGAAAGAACTGAGCACAGGGACACACACACACACACACACACACACACACACACACACACACACTGCTACAGACCATTTTAGTGAACAGACTATAATTTAGTAAAGAAATGTGTTAATCTAGCAGTCAGTTCAACATGTAATTGATTACCAATTTATGCATCATGTTAAAGCTTTGTCTATATGATATTTCAACACCAGGAAATGAGACACATTTCTTAATAAATATTCATCTCATGAGGCTGCCATAAAGGAACTTTCCTGCCTCCATCCACCCATCCCCACAGGCACAAATTTTTTCGTTGCCTTTGAAAATGAAAAATACTGATTTCCAAAATTCTTTCAAAATGATTTTGGTAGGTCCTTTGTCGGTTTGTTCCTAGATCTTTCAAATAGTATTCCAAATCACAATGCTTATTTTTCTGTCATCATGGTTATGTTCAATGAGATAAACATCCAGATTTTAAATTCTGATGAAATCTCCACCCTTCCTAGTTATTTCAACTTTAAAAGATAATTTTTTCCCTGTATTATTTAGGCATACTTTTTGAGGAAACATCACTTAGCTATTGTCATCTTTTCAATCTGTTGCTTTTACATTTCATACCCTGTTGGTAGAACTTGATCCATTCTATTGGATCAAGTCTAACTGCCTCTGTATCTTTTTCTAATATGTTCTTTTTCTCTTGCAGAAATTTCCTCTGCTTTTACCTTTGATCTCTTTTCATTCTACTTATCCTTCTCAGTCTAGGTATCCTTCTCAACTGAGAGGTAGGATACATCCTACCTCTATCATGAAACCTTTCCCAGGAAGTTCACTGTAATGAATCTCTTTGATTTTCTATAGTGCTTAGTCAGTTTCACATCATTTAGATTTTATATGGTAACTTACGTTATTTTAAAAAAATGGATCCAGTGCAGTAAAATGGAGTCAGATTCTGACTTGAGTACTAGCTGTCATTTTTAAATTCTTTGACATTAGACAAATTATTTAAGCTCTGTGGGTTTCAGTCTTCTCATGTGTAAAATGGGACTATTATTAAAGATTATAGCTATATGCTGGATAAATGTTTAGCACAAAGTCGGGAATATAACAGGTGCTCAGTAAGTGGCAGTAGTAGTTATTTGCTGTTGTTCTGTATTTCTTACAGCTAATATAATACTGAGCATGTGGTAAAGACTCTTTGAGTATGGTTCATGGCTAGGTCATTTAAATAGCTCCTGAAATCCCGTCGCTTTTATGAAGGCTTTCTGTTGGCTCTGTTCTATTAGAACTACAAAACTTTCATGGCTTCTCTGGACTGTTCTTTCTGTTCTCGTTATCAGTAAGGGGAGCCTTTGGTATGTATTCTGAAGTGGCTTCCAATACAGTGATTTGAAGGATTTATTTATTTATTTTTGAGTAATGTTTTGGATTGATCGCTACATTTTTCTAATCGTCAGTGGCTAGGATTGTAATAAATAAAGCATTTTTCATGTACTTAAAATGCAGTATTGAATTGCATATAATAAAGTCTCAGCCAATCTGAGCTGCAGATGAATAAAGTATTCTGCCTAGCTTACTTCAGCTCAACAGACATTTATTTATTTATTTTTGCGGTATGTGGGCCTCTCACTGCTGTGGCCTCTCCTGTCGCGGAGCACAGGCTCCGGACGCGCAGGCCCAGCGGCCATGGCTCACGGGCCCAGCCGCTCCGCGGCACGTGGGATCCTCCCGGACCGGGGCACAAACCCGCGTCCCCTGAATCGGCAGGCGGACCCCCAACCACTGCGCCACCAGGGAAGCCCTCAATAGACATTGATTAATGTATCTCCTATGTGCCAGGCATTTTCTAATTGTTGGGTTTACAAAGATGAGTAAGATATACCTTCTTGCCGTTGAGTTTAAGCTAGGGTTAATGAAAGACACAAAAACAGATAATTTCAATCAGTAATTAGTTGTAAGATGAAGGTAAGGATGGGGCTCTGTGGGATCACAGATGGAGGGTAATTGAGGGGAAAGAGAAGATTTCTGGGAAGTCATGAGCTTCAGTCTGTGATGTCTCAGAGGAAAAAGGGGTTGATCCACTTGATTCAGGGACAGAGAGCCAACTCAGCTTCAACATTTATGAGAATTTGTTGCCTATAAAGTTCATGGATAGGTTTGGCTCCAAGTGAGGCTTGATGCACTGGCTTAAACGGTGTCTTCCATTGCCCTCTCTTTTTTTTTTTTTTTTTTGCGCGGTACGCGGGCCTCTCACTGCTGTGGCCTCTCCCGTTGCGGAGCACAGGCTCCGGACGTGCAGGCTCAGTGGCCATGGCTCACGGGCCCAGCCGCTCCGCGGCATGTGGGATCTTCCCGGACCGGGGCACGAACCCATGTCCCCTGAATCAGCAGGCAGAGTCTCAACCACTGCGCCACCAGGGAAGCCCTCCATGGCCCTCTCTTAACTGCACCCTTGTAAAAGTCTAATGGCTTCTGTGATTCCAGACCTTATCCTCCTCACATATTACTCCCCAGGGGGAAGAGTAAGTTTTTCTTTAGTTGCAGCTCAGTTTATGGATTTAGTTTCTATCATTGGCTGTAAATTATAACCATCCCTTAACTAATCACTGTGACTAGTGGGATACTAATTAGTTTATATAAGTCAGGGCCTACCTACTGTCAAGCTTAGAATGAAGTCAGTCTCATTCAAGCCTCATGGCTAAAGATGGGAGGAGAGGGCAATGGATGACCAGGAGGCATCCAGCAAATGTTCACTATCCCAGGGGAAGAAAAGTGTAAGAATTTTTTTGGAAAGGAAATAACATAAGCAAAAGCAAGGAAGTATGCACCATTACGATGTGTGTGGGAAACAGCAAGTAGTTAAATATTAATACATTTAGTATGAGACTTAGAAAATAATTATAAAATAATAATGCGATGCAGTATTTAACACCTGCTGGATCTAGTTTCCGTACATTACTTAATTTAATTCTTACAACAGCTATCTAAGTTAGGTACACCATCTTGCAGATAAGGAAACCTGAGCCCAAATTCACAGCTAATAATTGGTTGAACTGGACTCAAACTCAGATTATCTGACTCTAGAGGCAGCCCATTACAGTATATTAAGTATCTCCCCTATATTGCTAGAGTTTCAGGAAATAAGACTTCATATATCATGCTAAGGAGCCAAGTGTTCTCTGGGGCTCAAGTTTTCTTCAGGCTCTAGCTCTTTGTCATACCATGTGAAAGCAGTAGTTCTCAAACTTTAGCCTGCATCAAAGAGGCTCTAGGGCTTGTTAAAACCTAGACTTGGGCCCTGTCATCATAGTTTCTGATTCCATAGGTATAGAGTGGGACCCTAGGATTTGCATTTCTAAGAATTTCCTAGACAATGCTGATGCTGGTGGTCTGGGAGCCACACTTTGAGGATGACTTCTTTAAGGTCTTTGGGAGACTGGAAGATTTGTAGTTCAGAGACATTCAACATATTGAAATGAACTCAAATTTTATTGTACTTCTGCTTGGAGGTATACATGCCTTGACCTCACATTCTTTAATAATACAGAGAGTATATTTTGGTTACAGAAATATCCTCCCCCATAGGTCAAGGTCATTACATGTGTTTCATTGATTTGATTTCTTCTGTCTCTGATTCTTAACTTATTAAGATTAGATTTATTGCTCTCCTCCTAAGTCCTGCTCAGTTTGCCAATGCTCAGTTCCCTCCTTGATGGTTAAAAAAGTGCATTTGTATACTAAAGGAATATATTTGAACACTTTATTTGTTTACATTTTTATTGTGAAAAAATTTAAATATCAGAACAAGTAACATGAATGTCCATTTTTCCACCATTTAGAGTCAACAGTTGTAAATGTATATACATGTATATACACACTTTTTTTTTTTTTTATGAACCATTTGAAAGTAAGTTACAGATCTTATGCCGCTTCACTTATAACTATTGCAGAACACATTTCCTGATGAGAACATTCTCATATGTAATCACAATACCATAATTACACTTAAGAAAATTAACAATTCCTAATGTTATCTAACATGCAGTCACATTCTAATTTCCCCAGTTGTCCCAATGTCTTCTATATCTGATTGTTTTTTGGTATCAGGATCCAATCAAGTGAAATTAAATTTTAAGAGTCAGTAAAGCTGGATGGATCTTTATGCTCAGATAAGTTCTGTGTTATTTAAGATATAAGTTTTATTGCTTTAATAAAGACCAAACTTAATTAAGGAAGATGTTTATTTCTGTCAGATTTAACCACCTGGAGATAAAGTGGTCCAGGACTGGTAGGCAGCTCTGTTGTTCTCAATATGTGGCTTCTATCTTTGAGGCCAAGATAGCTGTTCCAGCCCTACCATCATGCTGGGAAGAGGGGAAGGGAGTGCATACTCAGTCCTTTTAAGGGTAAGTCTGTGTGTTGCACATATCACCCTGCTCCCATCTCATTGGCGAGAAAGTACTCATATGATGTATCTGTCACAGAGTCCTAGAGATATGGGCTTTATTCTAACTGGATGGCCATGAGTCTAGTGATAATTCAAGTACCAAAAGAAAGAATGGCTCTTAGGGAGAGCCATTAGCATCTTGGCCACAAGTTTGTTTTTGCAAATGACTAAACTATGCTAAACTGTATTAAATCCATTTAATAGCTACTAGTACATTATAATATGACATTTCTCTTTTTGAGATATATAGGGCTAGTAATTGCTTCTGAGCTGAGCCCTGACTGTTATTCTTTTTTGAATTATTTGATATATATTTTATAGATTTCCTGTTCTCTTCTTTTTGTTGGGGCATAGCTGTCACTGCTCACAGCTATCAGTGTTTTCATACCTTTTCTAATTTGCTATTTTCTTTTCTCTGGGCTGGGGAAGCAGGTAATGATAACCATTAAAATGATGCTATGATTTATTGTGTTTTATGTGTGCTACACAGTGTTAGAGACTATTAAATCTTATCTCTAACTTTGGAGCTCTTAGGCAAATATACTAATTTTATAAACGAGGAGGCTGAAGCTCCTGGAATATCAGTAACTTGTTTATGAGAACTGCAACTGTTCGAACCATAATTAAAATAAGAATCGATGCCCTGAGTGAGACCTGGGAATCCTACCTGTAAAAAGTTTGCATGATTTTCATTACAAAGACTTTGCAGCATCTATTTTGACTATTTAGAAGCATATTTATACCTTTTCATTTTTGCTTGGTACAGACAGGAGGATTGCTATATAGTTAAATTCTGGATAGATGAGGTACTCTTTGTCTGAATATATCTCTGTGAATACACTTGTACAGCATGCATATACAAACAGCATCCATACAAATTCATATCTTGTTCTATGAAAACTTTAATAAACATAGTAGATAAAGAATAGATTAAAAAAGCTTAAAACAATGACTGAAAAACCTACTATGCCTTATAAAAGAATTTGAGCTTTGAGGGGATACTCTTCAAAACAGCATTAACATGAACAATCCCTTTCTCTCTAGTGATCCCAGAGTGGTTCATATGTGTATTTTGTGAATATATGCTAAGACAATATTCAACCTGAAACATCTCTCAGACTATTTAAAGTTATTAAATTTATTGAATCAATTAAGATGGGGTAGAGTACGTTGCAGTAATAAGCACCCCAAAGATCTCAGTTTGTTTTCTTTTTAAAAAAACTCCTTTGGTAACATATTTTCATTTTTAAAAATTGCCCTTATATCCATACTCAGATACAATAATAAGACTACCATCCATTTCTATGCAATTTAATTTCTTTTTAAGCAAAGTATTCTTTTTTTTTTGTGGTATGCGGGCCTCTCACTGTTGTGGCCCCTCCCGCCGCGGAGCACAGGCTCCAGACGCGCAGGCTCAGCGGCCAAGGCTCACGGGCCCAGCCGCACCGCGGCATGCGGGATCCCTCCGGACCAGGGCACGAACCCGCGTCCCCTGAACCGGCAGGCGGACCCCCAACCACTGCGCCACCAGGGATGCCTTGAGCAAAGTGTTCTTTAAATTTCAAAATTTAGGGTTAACTGTATTGGCACTGATATCCAAGGTAAAATAGAATAGTTACTACAGGACTTACTGTATGTGGTAAGTATGGGTTAGAGATGACAAATTAATTAGAAGATTGACCTTTTGTTTATTCTCTTAATGAGTAGCTTAATTTTTCTTTGACATAGTTCTTCCCTATATAATAGATTATAGGATACACTAATCACACTAGCAGAACATGAAAAGTTATAGCCACTACATCTTTCTCAGATTAGGGATACTATACTGTACCATAGAAATCATCATCATTATCATCATCTCAGTATATTTTAAGAACTGTGAATTTTGTAGTTAATGTTTACAGACTAATAGTAGAAGACACTTCAAAAATCAATCAATAGTTTAGGGCAATCAGTGACTAGTGTTATTCGGTATTAGTCATTTTCTCTCCCAACAGTGCTCAACACTGATTTGTATAAAACTGGTGCTTAATACATGTCTATGGATTTGGTCTGCTGTGTTTGACTGATGTCTAAGTCATTTGAAAGTATGGGGCTGACATACTATGAAGAAGAGAAGGCGTCGTGCAGAACTGTTTGTATTTCTGATTTTGGAAAAAATGATATCTTGCAAAGAGTCATGATCTCAGGTGTGCTCTTGAGCTACAGATTTTAGCTCAAATAAATGAAAATAAATGTATTTAAAACTATAGACATCTTATGAATAATGAAAAAATTGGGAAATGTGTAGATAGTGATATACAGTAATCTGATAGCTTCATCAGTTTGCGATTTAAACTGCCCATTTTGTCCCTTGGGGAAAAAATTAACTGACATATTTGTGGTGAATAGTGATAAAATCATTACATTCATAAAAAGAATGTTACCTAATTTCCTCTAATTCTTCTTTAGGTCGCGATTTAATTTGTATCCAGTCTATGGATGGAATGCTGATGGTGTTTGAGCAGGAAAGCTATGCTTTTGGGAGATTTCTCCCTGGTTCTCTTTTACCTGGCCCTCTTGCTTACAGTTCCCGTACAGATTCCTTCATTACTGTTTCATCCTGCCGACAAGTGGAAAGTTACAAGTAAGTCTGGATCTTGAATCTTTGGAATCATGTTTTTTTATGTGTATGCTGCTGATAATTTCTTATCGACAAAGAGCTTGAATATTGCAAATGAAAAAGAGAGTGGTTTCTCTGATAAAATGTAATTGTGGTGACTTAGAGGATATCATTTACATATCATAAAACATTTGAAAGGTAGTATAGTGCAGAGATTGAGAGGAAGGATTTGGAGAGAGGCACACCTGATTTTGCTACTCACAGCTGTTTGATGGTCAGTGTCCTTATCCTGAATGTAAAGGAGGTAATAACATCTATCTCGACAAATTTGTTAAAAGAATTAAGTGTATGTCAAGTTACCACCCCATAGAAAATGCTCAATAATTATTGCGATTGTTCCTTGAATTATAAATAATAAAACACAGTCTGAGTGAAAAGAAGCCAGGTACAAATACATATATAGAATGATTTTATAACAAAAAAAGAATGTATATGACATAGGAAGAATACTGGCAAGAAATACAAGTGTTTTTATGAGTGTTTTTAAAAGAACAGTTTACAGAAGTGAAGTATGAAAATGACCCTATGAAAACAGCTTATACTTTTTGCTAGAAATTCATATTGATTTTGGTGAATTGTGTTGCAGAGAGACCGTTTTCTCCTCTACCAGCTAAATTTCAATAAAAATTATGGTTTTGAGTTTTTGGAGGCTGTGTTTTTTATTGGAAGGGAGAATGGGGAAAAAAGTAGAAATCCATCTGGGAAAAGAAATAGACTTAGAGAATTATAATATTTTAAGTAACTTTACTGTTGTTATCTTACTGATGGCAGCATTTAGAACTTTAAACGTCTAAGCAACACTTCATTATAGCCTTTCAGTATTATTTTTGGCCACATGATTGTTCCCAAGGCAGGAAGAAAGTATAAATTCATCAGGCAACAGATGTAAATTTTTGCCTTCAAGTTTTATTATTGTGTATATTGCAAGTTAATGTAGTTTTTTCTTAATAAGTGACAATCTACATTCTGAGAATTATTGTTAAGGCATCTAGGATTTAAAACTCTGAAAATAAGCAAATGTTTGTGACTAAGCAGAAGTTAACTGATGGAGGTAGTGTATCATTATGTCATATTCATCCTACAACTCCTATGGCGCTTGTCCAAAGGAGATGAATGAGTTGTGGCATTGCTACTGATAATAAATAAAATATCAATTATTATGAGACGCTGAGAAAAATACCTGTATAATTCGTTCAATCCTGCCAAAACTTAAGCAATATTGAGAAGATCTGCTTTTCAGCTTTCCACCCAGTTCTTGCCAAGTAGAGTGATACTAGCAGTGTTACACTGGGGTCATGATACAAAGATGTGAATGTTCCATGACTTACTCTTTGAAATATGGGAATAGGAATTAATTTGGTAATAACTCCAGGAGTGACTGGATGAGAAAACAATGGGTAGGTTTCCTTAACGTGAAGGTTTAATCTCACAGAAACTCAAACTGTTTTAACTGTGGTAATACTCCAACATACTGATCTATTAAATTCACCTCCATCTAAAACTAAAAAAATACACACTTTATTTATTATGTGGATATTTTAAAATGGTAAAAATGCATGGGGAATGTGATTATTGTGAAATGATGACAATCAAGAGGGTTTATAACATTGAGTACTATGTTGTATTTATATATACTTTCAACTTTAATAGATTAAATGGTAATCACAGGTGTAATTTAGGATGGGAGAAAGCATGAAAACTGTAGGTTTGGTTTTTGGAGGCTTCATTAAATCTATTTATAATCAGTTAAAAATATAATCAGTTAATAGAAAAGGCTTTTAAGACATAATTCATTTTCATTTTTGATACTGATGTTTAATTACTTTAAAAGCAGATCAATTATGTTCAAATAGGAACTAGAGAAGGCTATGAGTCTCAAACTTTAGTGTGCGTAAGAATCATCTGAGCATCCTTTTATGAAATGCACATTTGCAGATTCTTAATCCCCAACCCCTTAGATTTTGATTTAGTAGGTTTGGGGAAAAGACCCAGAAATCATCACAAATACATACTCCAGGTAATTCTAATTCAGGACATACTTTGAGTGTTGTTTTTCTTTTGAAGTGAGAGAATTTTTTTTTTTTTTTTGGTAGAGGAGGGGCTTTGGGCCATTCCCTTGGCCACATTTGTACAAACTTTGGATCATCTTTTATTCTCTTTTTCTTTCCTTTGCTTGTCAGAATTATTTAATCAGTAAATCGTGACCTTTCTACCTTTTTTTTTTTTTCTCTTATTCAGCCCTTGCTTCCCATTCCCACTGACATTCAGACCTTTATCTTTTCACTTGGATTTCTGTTTGTTTGTTTGCTTGTTTTAACCTCTAATCTAGACTTTGAAGGGCCTTTCTCATAGCTATTCTTTTAAAACACCTCTTTAAGCCAGAATAATTTTTGTTGTCCGTTAAAAATCTAAATCTTCTCATACAACATTCAGTGCTCTTTATGCTCCAGTCCCATTTTACCTCTGTTAAGTGAACTTTCAGATTTGGAAGGGACTTTTAAAATTAACTGATTTAAATATCCTCCTTTTTTTAACCTTCTAGATATATTATTGCCCAACACACTGATTTTTGCCCAGTATCATATTTGCTTTTTGTATTGTGCTAAAATGTTCCAGAGTATGTCTTACATTATCAGGTTCCTGAGAGCAGAATCTGTTTTAAATACCTGTTCACTAAAGGAATAATTCAGTTCATTGGTTCAATCATTCATTCAGCAAACATTTTTCAAGAGGTTTCTCTGTGCCACACACTGTGCAAAGCACTGGAGATGCAAAGCCAGATAAGACCTGTCTCTTGCCCTTCAGCAATATGCCAGCAAGTGGGGAAGTAGCAAGTCAATCAGCTACTTCAGTTCATTGTGATACTGGCTATGGCAGCACTGTGCATGGCAGCACTGTGCACAGGAAACTGAGAAGCCTAGAGGTGATAACTTTAAATAAGAGTTGAATGTAAGGAGGCTCCCTGAAGGAGTATACTTGCCAGGAGTTTTATCTTTCTCCCCTGTTTGCTATACACTTTCCCCTGTACCCCTACAGTGGCTCCTAATATTAATACATTGCTAAGTAGACGATAGTCTTTAAATCAGTATTTTAAAATCTGTTTGTTGAATTTAATGGATAATATTTTATTTTATTTTTTATTTTTTTTTAATTTTTATTATTATTATTTTTTTGCGATAGGCAGGCCTGTCACTGCTGTGTCCTCTCCCGTTGAGGAGCACAGGCTCCGGACGCGCAGGCTCAGCGGCCATGGCTCACGGGCCCAGCCACTCCGTGGCATGTGGGATCTTCCTGGACCGGGGCACGAACCCGTG
>RJWK010015308.1:0-36617 GCA_004363435.1 Platanista minor
TGAATCAGCTATATGTATACATATATCCCCATATCCCCTCCCTCTTGCATCTCTCTCCCACCCTCCCTATCCCACCCCTCTAGGTGGTCACAAAGCACCAAGCTGATCTCCCTGTGCTATGCAGCAGCTTCCCACTAGCTATCTATTATACATTTGGTAGTGTATATATGTCAATGCTACTCTCTCACTTCGTCCCAGCTTACCCTTCCCCTCCCCCTTCCCCTCCCCGTGTCCTCAAGTCCATTCTCTACATCTGCATCTTTATTCCTGTCCTGCCCCTAGGTTCTTCAGAACCATTTCTTTTTTAGATTCCATATATATGTGTTAGCATACGGTATTTGTTTTTCTCTTTCTGACTTACTTCATTTTGCATGACAGACTCTAGGTCCATCCACCTCACTACAAATAGTTCAATTTCATGTGAAACTTTTAAAATCAAACACCTTCAACATAATTAAAGGGATGACAGGAAACATGAGAGCAGCCCTTTTAAGTATAGTTCAAAGGCTTTATCACTGTAAATAAACTTATTGTATTTAGAGGTGGGAAATTTGCCCATGGTGCATCTGCATTACTGAGATTAAAGCTACGAGGAAGTGGTTCAAAATTTAAAGGAATAAGAAAGTCTCTTATGAGAAGCCCTAAGAGCTACTATTGGATAAGTGGAGGGGAAAAAAGTTATCCTGAATCTCTTGTTTAGAGTGTGAAGTATATTTGGGGCTATCCACATTAGAACCATACCACCCAGCAGCCAGGTATATAGAAAAAAGAATACATGTATCAATAAAAATAAACTAAAGCTCTCCCTGGGCAAGCCACTGTTGGAGTCATTCATTTTCTCAATTACTCTTCTTTATACTTATTTGTGTCTCTACCTTAACAAAATCCTATTTGGAAAAATATAGCTAAATTTTTTAAAAGAGTTTAAGCACAAAAGTCAAATAAAAAGGGCAGAGAAATTCAAAATCTATAAAGGTGACAAGAAAATATTAGAAAAATACAAGCTAAAGATTAGGAATAAGAAAAGAGGCCCTAAAATTTTAATGGACAAAGAACAGTATGGATAAAAAAAGATGAAAACAATTTTTTAAAATAATGAAAAGGAAATAAAATCAGCAACCTGTGACACTGAAAGCAGGAAAATAAAATCCATCTTTTAATAAACATAATATTAATAATAAGAACAGTGCTATGCTAATTCAAAAGCCAAACACCTTCACTCAGAGATTCTTCAAACTAAGACTGCTTTGCCTTCTCAAGTTTTTTGTGAAAATTTTACTTAGCAAATAATTGCAAAGTAGAAAGCTAAAGAACAGAAAGCACAGCTCCTGGCCTCATACCAATGGCTCCTATCCCTAGTGCCCTGGCTTTTCTAAGCCACTTAGGTGAGAAGATGAAACAATTCCTTAAAGAATGCTGAGCAGTCCCAGTTGTCTTATCTCCCATGAACAATCGACAGGTAAAACCAAACAAAGACCCAACAGACCCACCCATATCCCACACCCGGCAAAAAAAGTGGTGTGAATTTGCAGTCAAAAATTTAATCAGCTCTCTAAGAAAGCTCTTCTTTTTTTTTTTTTTAGGAGTCAGTGCTTATCCTAAAAGCAGCAGGTATGCCTACTAAGGACAGGAGTAAATGACAGGAAATCATCTTTTTGAATCTTGTTTCTAACATGCTTTTTCCCCCCACTATTGTGTTTTTAACTTGGCAAGAACTTAACCCTTTAAGTATTCACAGGTGGGTTAAGATAATCACTTTCTATATAAAATTCCAGGAAATGTCTGCCCTTTGAAATCCTAGTATTCCTAAATAAACTTTAGAGCTATTAGAAATCTTCAAATCAATAACTCACTATCTCTAAATTTTACAGATGAAGAAACTAAACACAGCCTTAAGTGACTTGCCCAAGATCATGGAGCAAAAAGAGACCAGAACTCACGTCTCTTTAAGTCTCAGTTCAATGCTCAAAGAACAAAATATAAATTCAATGGGAGGAATTACTAGGATTCAGCCTTTTAGAAGTAATATGTATTGATTGATGAAAAAACTGCAAAACAGCATTACATTATAATCCCAGTTCTATTTTTCAAAAAATTATACATATATATATATATATATATATATATATATATATATACAGAGAGAGAGAGAGAGAGAGAGAGAGAGAGAGAGAGAAGGGGAGAGAGAGAAAGGGAGAGAGAGAAAGGGAGAGAGGGTGGGCGGAGGGAGGGAGAAAGGGAAGAACGTCTGGAAGAATAATACCAAATTGGTAATATGTGGACCATCTGGGACATAAAGCAGGGTCTAGTGGCAACAGAAACTAACTTTATGAGTTTCTGTACTGTTGAATTTTACAGCAAGCATATGTTGATGGAATAATCATGTTTTTGCTTTTTAAAAGATTAAACAAAAATTTTTCACTGAGAAAATGCATCTCAATATGGCTTGTCTCCCCCTCCCCCTCCCCTCCCTAGTGTGTGCCGCGCGCGCGCGCGCACACACACACACACACACACACACACACACACAACTTGAAAGACATTACTTTGTAATTGGGGTTGACCTTGAAATTATCTTAATTTGGCTTCACATTAAATGTGGTCTTCCTTAAGAATAGCATAACATTAACACGTTAAAATAATTCTAACAAGTTGGGGTAATTAAAGAAATTAAAAGTTGGAATTTGAATTATAAAATGCATTTAAAGAATTTTCCTTTATACACCTGAAACTAACACAACATTGTAAATCAATTATACTTCAATTTTTAAAAAATTTTTAATTAAAAAAAGTTTTCCTTTAAATACATAATAGTAATAGAAAATGAATTAATACTTTTGTAATGAATAAGAGTATGTATAATTTAAAAATTACTTTCATATAAATGCATACTGCTAAAGTGGTTTCAATCATGTTAAAAAAAACCCCCAGCATTCTTGATAGGCTAAACATCCTTTCCATAAGTTTATTATACGACAGCATTCCTTGCAAAGTGGTAAAGACAATGATAAACTTGAGCTCAGTCCTCTATGTAGATTATGAGTTTCAAAATCAATAGGTCCAAACAGTGAGAGTTTATCATACAGTTCTCAATAGAATCTTATGCTGGTTAGCTGCCCATCAAGGTTATTTAGTTTACTTCTCCCATATTTTGGAATTTTAAATATCTGTCCAAAGAGTAAGGGATGTCTTAAATGAGTAAATTGTATTTTCTTCACTTCTCTCTCCACTTCCTTCTCAACCCGTTGAAATCTGGTGCCTACCTCTGTATTCCCACTACAGTTATTTACACAAAAACCCTTCATTGCCAAGTTTAATGCTTCCTTTGCCAATGCCATTATGCAAAGAAGCTCCTGATTTTCTAGTTCCTCTAAACCAGTCCTTTTCTGATTCTTTCACTAGCTCGCCTTACTCGGTACAGGACTTGGACAGTAAAGTCTCTCAAGGTTTCATTCTATTAGAGTCTCTTCTCTTCCTCTCATTTTCAACTACCATCTTCATGCAGTTATTCCCTATTCATATCACCAACCTAGAACTTTCTCCTACACCAAAACCATATATCTAATGACCTGCAGCAGAGGTTCAAAAACTTTAGGAAGCATCAGAATCACCTGGAAGGCTTGTTCAAAAAGAGATTTCTAAGCTCCACCCCCAAAGCTTCTGATTTAATAGGTCTCAGTAGAACCCA
This sequence comes from Platanista minor, assembly GCA_004363435.1. Taxonomy (NCBI): domain Eukaryota; kingdom Metazoa; phylum Chordata; class Mammalia; order Artiodactyla; family Platanistidae; genus Platanista; species Platanista minor. The sequence goes on from RJWK010015308.1 coordinate 3,689, forward strand.
AGAATCTGCATTTCTAATAAGTTCCCAGGTGACACACTTTGAGACCCACAGGCCTGCAGGAATCTCCTTCGGATAAGCCATATGTACCTTAATTTTCAACACGACTTAATGAGTCTCCCAGCATCTACCCTGGTTCCCTCTGAACCATTCTTACACAGCACCCAGAGTGATCATTCTAAACTTGATCATTTCATGATCCTTTGTTTAAAATATTCTAATGGTTTCCAAGGCACCTTAAGACAAAAATCAAAATCCTTAACAAGGTCTATCAAGCCTCGCATGACCTGGCCCTTGCCTACTGTGCCACGTTATCACTTTTTTTTTTTTAACACTCCAGTCACAGGGGACTCTTTCAATCAATTCCTAGCAAAAGCCAAGTTCCGTGCTGTTCCAGGATATTTAAACAAGATGTTCTGCCAGAAATATTCTTCTTTTTTCCCTCAGCTTAATTCACCTTCCTTGGCTCCCCTCCCCACCCACTAGGTCAGCAAAATCTTCTATCACCCTCTATTTTCTCCTCTTAGCACTGTCCACAGTGGTGATTACACAGTGAATTGTGCAATCAGTAGTTTACTGTCTGTTCCCCACCCTTCCCACACACACAAACTCAAAGAAGTCGCATGTCTATCTAGTTCCCACTAAATTTTCCGCCCCTGCATAGTGACTGACCCTCAAATATCTGTTGAATTAAAGGTCTTAAATTATTTTGAAACCTCAAAAGGAAAAGTATTATTAAAAAGGGACTAGAGGCATTTTTTAGTATCCTTTAATACTCACAAATGAGGAAGCTTCATTAAACTCTACCATCTAGGAATTTAAATTAAGAAAAATAATGCCTTCAAAAGATGAAATGAAATCTTCCTATCACAAGTTCTTCTGCAACAAGATATATAGGTATATTATTGCTTAGTATCTGTACCAGTAGAGTACAGCACTGATATACAAAACCATTCAGTAATATAAATGTTTATAATGCAGCCTAACATAATTTTTGCAAAAAAGTTATTTTACGTGTAAACCTGCATCAGAGAGTACACTCACGTTTAGCAACAGAAGTGGTTTTAGTTCATGCTAGGAAATGGGATGGGGTAGCTGCCTGGAATTAAACCTAAATACAGATAACAACAAATTATATAATAAATATGAATATAACAGAATTAAATTATTATTCAAACAAATGTTATATAGACTCTGATCTCCTTTAAATGGAAAGAATATCTACCATGTATAATTCATTCACCAACTCTTTCTCTGAAGCGCATGCTAAATCAGCATAGCACTGGCCTAAGTCGCAAACAGAAAACAAGTGTAACTATCCTAAGATGTAACTTTAACTAATATAGCAGAATTTACATCCAAATAAAGGTTATCTCCATTCAGAGTAGTCATTTTTAGAGACCATTTCAACTTGCCATCATACAAAACAATTCTCGAACTCCTCTCCTCTAATCACTTTCTTAGCTACCATACAAATGACACAAGAATAATAGGTTTCATCCTTTTGGTCACTGATTATTTTTAACAAAAAATGACATTTCTCATTTTGATCCCTAATTTTATGTATGAGACCCTGTTCAGAATCACTTCCCACTTTTTCCAAATGTCAAATCCATTCTCAAGAGATGTTATTCACCACCACAGAATATAGGTGAAAGAATGAGGCTGAAGTCACTAAAGAAATGCCAAAATAGTTTCAAAAGTGTTTCTGAAAAACAGTGACATTACTGAAATAAATTCAAGATAACTTTGAACACATCAATAATCTCTTTGACATATAAGTTTTAATATGCTTATTTAAAAGCTGGTCACACATTTCTACTTTGGGCACAACTCACAGACAGGCCTGATCCCTGACTTTTGGTTTTCCTGAATAACAAATGATATAATGCAAAAGCACATTTACTATGAAGTACAGATTAAGAAACGGAACAAATCCTAACACTAAAATCTGGTGGTCTACTCTAACAACATGGCTTGGAAAAGTAGTACTGTATACCAAAAAGAACATGGCTACAGAATGACATAAGCCAAGGTTCAACTTCTTGCTTGGCCCCTTGCTTGACCTACATGACTGAGCATATTATTTGAACATGGAGTCTGTACATCAATAATTCTATCTGTAAAATGGGAATAATACCATCTTTTTCAGAGCTACTATAAGGACTATATTACATAATATATAATCTGATTGTAATTCTACCCCCTAGCATCGTCTAGGAATCCTCAAAAGAACCTAACAGGCTATCTGTTCCAACTCTCCATTTTACTAAGACCCACAGAGACTAAATGGTTTGCCAAGGTCACAAAGTTATTTAGCAGGAAAGACAATACTTCTGGCAGGCTTCTTATTTTCCCAGTGCATCTGTTTACTAAATCAGTTGGTGTTTGTAATGCTAGGTTGCACAAGCCTGTGACATAGGGTCTCAAAGAGGGTTTCTTAGACAGTAATAAATCAAGGCCTCTTAAGGACAGTATTTGGAAATATTTCCCTGGCTATCAAGTACTAATAATTTAGTCCTATATATTAAATGTCTCCTTTGGATTTTAAGTCTTCGTTTTTAAACTTAGGTATTTTAAATTATAGCTAAAACTACATCATTCTGAGTAAATTTTCACTATTTTCTTAAAAGGTTCTTTTCTAAGAAAAATATGAACCTAGTTTTAAATCAAGATACTAGAAAAAAGTGAATGTGTTTCTCATTAATTATGGTAACTGGTTATAATCAACCAAGAGACTTACCCCAGTTTCCTACAAGTAAATTCATACCCATACTTAAGGTGATAGTTCTTTATTAAGGATCAAAGCTTGAAATGCAAGATTTAAAGTTAATTCAAGATAATCTCAAGGAATTTTATTACCGATTTTCTTATTCAATCCCAAAAGCAATTTCTTCATATTTTGATACAGCTAAGGATGGCTTTTTATCTTGGGCATGAAAGAAAAATGAGTGTGTGAGTGCCTAACTCTGGCCTAGATGCTTCTGGGTTTTGAATCCAAGGTATAAATTACCACAACCAAAGTACTGATCATCTTTAATTTATCATGTAAGTAACCAAGACACATAATTACACTTCCACATGCCAATTCAAAAAGAATCTATGAGAACTAACACAATTTTTAATACTTCAATTAAAAATGACTACTAAAAATGAGAAACTATGGAAATAACTCATATTCAAAGACTGTTCCTACAAGAAAACTGATCAATATGGTGACAATGAAAAAATTCTTGGAGAATCCAAAAAAAAGCATTTATTTGCTGAATTTAATTAAAATCATTATTTGTCTCATAGCCACAAAATGTATCACGGGTTAATTTCAACTTATAAGTTTGAAGAGGCTAATTACTACTGTAAATTAAGAAGAAGCCCCAAAATAACCAAATAAGACCTTGCTAATTAAAACATTAAATATGTTAAGCAATCAACCTCTTAAAATGAGTCTCTGTTTTCACAGAGGAATTTTTCCTCAGTAATGACAGAGTATTATTTTTTTTAATTCCTACACTCTAATCATAAAGTCCTGGGAAAATAAAGACATAAAAACCATAATTTCCCAAGTAATCAAACCTTTGAAAAACAGTCACAGTACTATCCATATAATGCTGAAGGTTCTATTTTAAAATTTCAGGAAAAGTGAGAAAAAGTACCAAAACTATAAACCTAAGAGAAGCAATAAAGGATACCGTAATGAGGCAGACAAAAAGGATAGTAATTATGACAGGTATCTAAAAGGAAAAATGCTTAGAATACATGAAAAAGATAAAGCAAAAGACATATAACCATGACCTAATCAAACCTCTGGATTGTAAAACCAAGAGTTCCACAGAATAAGAGAAAGTCCACAAAATAATCAGTAAATAGACATCAACGTTAGGGAATATTTACAACTTTGACTTCCCCTACAGTGGGCAAATAAAGAAACTACACAAGAGCCAGTTTCTTTTCTAAGCTACTTTAAATTTCAAATAAGCATGCACTATGTAGGTTCCACAGTATCTTACATAATCAGGCCAAATCTAGGGGTTTAAGCCTTCCAAATCACAGCCCTTCTGACAGGATCTCAACTTCAAAGTAGTCAGCATTTAAAAAATATCTGGATTACATAAACTTCTGATTGCAAGAGAATTATAACTACAATCATAAAAGACACACTTTCCAGCAGTCAAAACCATAGCTGTAGAAGAAAGAACTACAAAGTCTCATGAGAGAAGGCCTGAACAAGATTAACAGAGAAATGCAGCAATATCATGGAAAAGAGGGAAGTAAACAAATTTAAATTTATTTGCCCAGGATAAATTGTAATCAATCAATTTTCCTAAAGATTCAGGAAAGGAGACTGGGAAATAAAAAAGAGAATAAGGTATAAAAAATTTAGAACAGCACTGGGAAATTTTTTTGAGTATAAAATGAGAGGAGGAGATGAAAATTATGGCCTTCATGAACCAGCTGGGCAATCTAAGCTCAACATTTAAAGTACCAAAGATAATTAGGTAGAAGAGACAGAAAAGTTATAGAGAAAAAGATCAATAACTAAGGAACCAAAGGCAGAGAAGTAAATGAAAAAGAATAACACCTCACTTGCCTGGACACAGTTGAGAAACAGAAAATAAGTAATGAATAATCAAAATGTCACAAGAGTCATGGGCTTACAGCTGCCATGCCATTCTCTGGAGAAAAGTCACTATTTTATGCACAATTCTAAATGGTCTCATTCAGTTTCCAAGGAACAAACTAGAAATGGCAAGAGAATCATAATGACATGTACAAGTTGGGGCAGATGACAACAGAAGAGGAAACAGAAAAACTAAGAAGCAAACAAGAATTCAAAAGCATACAAATTTTAGGACCAACTGGCATAAAGATACAAAATACCTATACAAATCAATAGTGAAGAAATATCACTGTATTTCAACACAGTATCATGATCACAGTTTTTATGATCATTGCATTAACAACAAAAAAAAAAAAATAGGAAAGATCTCCAATAAAAGATGATGGACTGGGGGCTTCCCTGGTGGCGCAGTGGTTGAGGGTCCACCTGTCGATGCAGGGGACACGGGTTTGTGCCCCGGTCTGGGAGGATCCCACATGCTGTGAAGCATTTGGGCCCATGAGCCATGGTCGCTGGGCCTGCGCATCCAGAGCCTGTGCTCCACAACGGGAGAGGTCACAACAGTGAGAGGCCCACATACTGCAAAAAAAAAAAAAAAAAAAGATGATGGACTGAATATAAATTTTCCCTCCAGCTACTTCAGATTTCCCATTGAAACAAAAACAATTCATACAGAAAAAAAAATAAAACCATAAGAGCAAAGAAATTAAAAGTGGGGATGGGGTAACATAGGGGTGGGGGAATGGGAGGTACAAATTATTGGGTATTAAGATAGGCTCAAGGATGTACTGTACAACATGGGGAATACAGCCAATATTTTGTAATAACTGTAAATGGAAAGTAACCTTTATATAATAAATAAAAATTTAAAAATTTTAATTATAATAAAATTAAAAATTAAAATTAAAATTAAATAATTAAATTAAAAATAAGACACACACACAAAAACTGGGGACAGACAGAGTAGAGAAAGACGTCCATAAATTTCTGAAAGATGAAAGTGGATGTGAAATTGATTGATATCGCAAGCAGAGAGAGCCACAGCCTCATCATACCCTTTAAGAGTGATGCAAAAGGTTGGGAACCAATACATCTGACAGAACCCCCAGAGAAGCATGATTGCAAAGTAAACGGTTCAACAAAGGGTGGGAATAAATAGTGGGGCTAAAAATAGAAGAATTATATATTACCTGACTGACTGTATAAGGGACTACATTTTCCATCCCCCATCTCCAAGCAGCACCTAAATAACTGATATTTACTCCCTGGCAAAAGCACAGTCAGCTTTTCTCTAAAGAAAGTGAATAACTGTCTAGGGGATGCTGGCACAGAGTAATAAACCCTCCTTATCTGGCATTTAGAGGGCCCACAGCCTGGAAGCTGGCTCCCCTCCCTCTTACCCTAAAATGCTTGTCAATATATGGGCCCCACCCTATACTGTTCTGCCCTAAAGTGCTGTGCCCAGAATTCCTACTCAAAAAAAAAAAAAAACACCTAATAGGGAAAACAGTCCAAGGAACAGGGTGGGAGAGGAACATCCAGACCAGGAAGCCGGTCCTTCTTTCTGAAACATGAAGAGACAACCAATCCAGGCATATAAGGAAAACTAAGTATGGAAAAAAAAAAAAAAAGATTACAAAAACAAACATAAAAGCTTGCCAGACGGGAAAAGGAAATAACTGAGGAAACACGAAATGTCTTTTAAAAATCTACTTTGCATTTTCTGAGACTAAAGAGAGTACTACAACATAAAACAAGAAAAGAATGGCAGAAAAAGAGAACAAGAAAATTCACGGATTACCCTCCCCTCAACAAATCAGCCAAAAGACTAGGGAAAAAAATCCCCTGAACACAGAGCAAAGAGAATCACAAAATATGAAAGTAAAAATGAGATAAGGACCAGTCCAAGTTAGAAAACATCTGCCTACTGAAGAACAAACAAGCAAACAAGAAAATGAAGGGAAGAAAATATCAAAGGAAAGAATTTCTTAGAGCTGAAGAATCTGATTCAAACAATAAGGGCAACTGAGTGCCTAAAACAAATATAACCAAAACAAAACAAAACAACATGTACAGCTCATTATGAGTTTGCAGCAGAAAGATAAAACAAAGGTGATCCTAAAAGTTTTCAGACAGAATAAAGAACAAGTCCCTTAAAAGGGTAGTGAATTAGATGACACCTGATTTTGAATCAGCATCCCTGGCACTGTTAGACAACCAAGTAATGCTTTCAGAGTTCCAAAGGAAAATTATTTGCAACCTACAATATTGTGCCCAAACTATCAGTCAAATATGAGAACAGAATGAAGATATTTTTATACATAGAATAATTCAGAAAACTTGCCTCTCAAACACTTTTTTTGGAAGTTGTACTCCAAAAAAAAGATCAAGTACATTTAATAAAAAAGGAAGACCTATAATACAATGGACCCAATTCAAGAGGACAGTGAAAGAAAGTTCCAGAAAGAGACCTAAAAGGCAACTAGTCCAAACTGAAGCGCAACTACAATTACGCCAGATAAATAGGGGACACGATACAACAGGTAGTATGATGAAGAGTTGGTGGAGACTATGATAAAGGCATACAATACCAGAAAAGGGGGCAATTAGAAACACCAAGAAAATAGGAAGTCATGTCCATTGTTTTTAATTCATTGGCTAGATTTTGAGCAACTGATAAAATAAAATAAAATACACTGGACCTTGATGGCATCAAGGTATTTTTCTTCAAGTGGCCCAAGGGCTGCTTAATAGGATCTGTAGAAAAGAAGTCATAATCTGAGCATACTACCTGGCCTAGGATTAAATAATATTTACATAGTCATAGTATCAAAACTATATCTTGGGTTTTGTCATTTAGTGATGGACATATGGATGTGACAGCTGGGGTTGGGGGGCGATGGGGGAAATGTGTTTATCTAAGCAAGAAGAAGTATAGCTACCAGTCAGTCTAGAAAGAAAAGGAAAGAAGAAAGAAAAAGCAGAAAATCCAGACATGTCTAAATTGATAAATTAGCAAAAGTGTAGATCGACATTCAATAGAAACTAGTATGTCTTATAAAAGCAGCATAGCTTCCTTTGTTGCACATTCGTAAACCAACCTCCCCCATGAACTCCACCCATCTCCTAAGGGGAGAAAAAGTCCATTAATTAAAGGTAAGTTTCTTTCAGTTTAAAATAATTTCTTTCAGGTTAACTCCGTTTTTAAGGCAGCGGTTCTCTGCTGGGATTGATTTGCCCCCCAAGGGACATTTGGCAATGTCTAGAGACATATTTGGTTGTACTTTAGTGGAGGTGCTACTGGCATCTAACAGGTAGAGGACAGGGATGCTGCTCTACAGTCTACAATACACGGGACAGCCCTCAACACAACAAAGAGTTATCCAGGCCAAAATGTCAATAAAGCCAAGTTGGAGAAACCCTGCTTTACGGGAACTCTTCAGACTTTTACAGAAAAATGTTTATAGTTTCTCTGCTCCTTATTCTTATCATGGTATCTGGATGTACAGGAAAGCTTTCACGGGCACAGGGAATGTTATGGATGGCCTGAATGTGGACCCATGGACTGCCCTCTGTGTCCTCACGGGCCTCTGAGGTTTGATAGAGTCGTAATGGCATATACTGATGAGGATGCTGCAGCAGCGTCCAGTGACCTCTTAACCTGGCCCCTCAGCTCCTGTTGGTATGGATATTCTTAGGGCCTCAACTACCTCTTCTAAGCAGCCCATGCTTGGGTTAAGGTCATACTAGCTGCTTAACAAATAAACATCAGTAATTTCACACAACTAAAATGTCTCCTTAAAATTATACAGTCTGTCGTGAGTGCTCCTGTTTGGTGCACAGCTTTCTTCCACATGGTAATCTGAGGGACTTGAGATCTTCCCAACCTTATTATCACACCTGAAGAGGCTCAGCCTCTGCATCTGGCCATTGGATTGGAAAGAGAAGGTAGAGAAACACAGCTGCTTTTCTCCCACCTCATTTCAGAAGGGACAGTGCATCACTTCCATTCACATTCCCCTGGTGAAAAGCCGTCTTCTGGTCCCACCTAGATGCAGGGAAGGAGGATGGGGATAGAGGAGAGAATGACTGAGAAAGGTGTTCCTGTCTGGGCAGCCACCTCCCAGTGTTAACTGAACTAAGGCAAGAGAGAGAACAAATTCTGGTGGGCATTGAGCTGAATCTGCCACAGCCGCCCTCTCCACAGCGTCTATAACCTGGTTCCTCCCCTCACAACAGTACCCTCATGACAGGCTTGCTAGCTCTCACTCTGTTAACTGCTATTTCCTTCACTAGGATTATGTGAGAACTTCCAGATCTCTTTCATACCACATAAGAACAGGAAAATCACAGGGTGCATCTTTGGGCCTCGCTTTGCCTAAATACACCACATTCTTACCCTGAAGCCACCTCATGTCAGCATAGGGCCAGTACAGGACAATAAGCTAGTTAAGTGTCTGTGCAGGTTCTGAATGTAAGCAGCCTGGCTCCAGAGCATCTACTAGTCTGCCTCCCTAGATTTCTAAAATAATAGGTAGTAAGAGAGTCCTTTCCTGATCATCAGTGAATATTTATAAAGCATCCACATCTTGCGAAAGAGCTTAGGGAACTATTACAAACTCCCACTATGATACCTCTGGATCGCTGATCTTAAATGTTATTATAGTCAAAACAACAGGCAAAATTACACAGTAAGCAAAACTTGTCTTCAGAAGTCTCTCACCCTACTCTCTACTTGAACAATGTACCTGTGCTTTCATGTCCCACGAATCCGTCCTCATTATTCTTACCCAATAATAGTGTTACTTAGACTGAACTGCTGTCTCCCCAAATCTACCATACTCTAACCCCATCAAAAAGTACTTACACAGGACTTCCCTGGTGGTCCAGTGGTTAAGAATCTGCCTTCCAATGCAGGGGACGCAGGTTTGATCCCTGGTCAGGGAACTAAAATCACACATGTCTCGGGGCAACTAAGCCCCTGCGCTGCAACTACTGAGCCGGTGCACTCTGGAGACTGCGTGCCCCAACTAGAGAGAAGCCCGTGCGCCGCAACTAAGACCCGACGCAGCCAAATTAAATTGATTAATTTAATTAAAATTTTTTTTAATTTTGGAAAAAAAAAAGTACTTAAACAGACTTCGTAATTTTCACAGGGGCCTAAGCCTTCTTTGTAAGAAGCTATGTAATCTGATAAACTACTTCTGCTCATAGTGGCATCCGGCAGCCAAAAAACATTTCAAAAGGATAGATTTTAATTACACAGATTTGTGTCCCTCAAAATATCGCTCATAAAAATCATCCATACCAATTCTGTGCATCAGTTTTACTCTTTAAAAAAAAAGCATGAATTTTAAAAATTGTAACAAGTCACCTTAAAATACTGTATCTACTGTACTATATGTCCTTATAGTTCCAGTTTAGTCTGGAATTTCCTAGTGAGAAAATGGCAACTGAATGAACAAAAAAGAATTATTTGCTTTACTCCAAGTAAGACATAGGATGTCAGTCAAAACACATGAAATGAAAAAAACTGAGACCATCTTATTACAAACTGTATTTTCATCAAATCATAAAGTCAAAATAGACTGAGAAAGATCATAAAGGTCAAGACCTGTCACAAGGGGCAACTGCAAATAAACTATACAAGGCATTATAATGTGACAGTTAAAAGGACAAGTTCTGATGTCAAAGGTCAGGTTGAACCTCAAATTCAAATCCTTTTGGTAAGCTCCACCACCTGCTGCTTAGCCTCCCTGTGACTCAGGTTTAGTTCAAATCCTGGCTCTGCGGCCTACTACTTAATCTCTCAGGGCTTGAGGTTTAAAAAAGGACAAGAAAATAGTCTGATTTGGGGGGGTCATTGTCAAGTACATATGTCAAGTACCTGATACATAGTTAGCAGTCAACACGTATAAGCTATTATTATTATTATGACCAACCACTCCTACTAAGACACCTTCAGGAGCTATCAATCTCCCTCTGAATCTATCATGTTTTTAACAACCCTGAATCAAACAGTTTCTCCTTTTATCTGAAAAGAGTCTTGAAGCTCAAAAAACATTTCCTCTTTTTTTTTCAGGCCTTTGTGAATATGGAAGGTGGCGGGTAACTAGCTTATTGTTTGAAGATTCAAGACTTTTTTAGTCTTTTTATAGTACAATTCCCTTCCAAATATTACACAAAGGACAGCCTGCTCCATGGATTTAAACACTGCAAAGAGTTCGCAAAGTATAATGAAATTTTGAGATTCATAAAAGAACAGCTACTGGAGCAAAAAGCTTAGATAGGTTGATGCAGAAGTCTATTAGCCTGCTCACAAAATACTGAATTCTAACATAAAGCACAGCGGATAGAGACGCCTCATGGTTTACAGTCACACAGACCACTAAAAACATATAAAGGATATTTTTGGTAAATTTTTTCCTTAATAGCAGGAAAATACTCTGTTTTTTCACAACAGTGAATACACAGATTGCATGATAAGGCAAGGGCAATTTCTTCAAAAGCAAATTCTGTAGAGAACAAAGCCTAAAGGCTCAGATTTTTCAGTAAAACATATCCCTTAAAGCTTTACAAATTCGAGGTATCTAGCATCCCTTGCGGTTTATAACATTAAGAAGTTAACACAGGGCTTCCCTGGTGGTGCGCTTAAGAATCTGCCTGCCAATGCAGGGGACACGGGTTCGAGCCCTGGTCCGGGGAAGATCTCCCATGATGCGGAGCAACTAAGCCCGTGTGCCACAACTACTGAGCCTGTGCTCTAGAGCCCGCGAGCCACAACTACTGAGTCAGCGTGCCACAACTACTGAAGCCCACGTGCCTAGAGCCCGTGCTCTGCATGCAAGAGAAGCCACTGCAATGAGAAGACAGCGCACTGCAACAAAGAGTAGCCCCTGCTTGCCGCAACTAGAGAAAGCCCGCGCACAGCAATGAAGACCCAGTGTAGCCAAAAATAAATAAATAAAATAAATTAAAAAAAAAAAAGAAGTAACACAATTAATTTATATCAGAAAGCATTATGCCTGACTGAAAGAAAACTAAGCATCTAGAATTTTGATACTGATAAATTTAAAGGTTAACACCATAGATCAATGCAAAGGTCAAGTAGATATTAGAGTTCGTGATAAATACACAAAAATACTTTTTAAAGATCTAAAGACAAAGAAATGTTTTAAAATAATTTGATGTTTGTTGATTTCTCCTATGTGTTAATACTGAAATACGCACTTTCATATATATTATGTAATCTCACTCCCCCAAAAACCTTGTGGGATAAGGATTTTTTTTTTTTTTTTTGCGGTACGCGGGCCTCTCACTGCTGTGGCCTCTCCCGTTGCGGAGCACAGGCTCCGGACGCGCAGGCTCAGCGGCGACCATCGCTCACGGGCCCAGCCGCTCCGCGGCATGTGGGATCTTCCCAGACCGGGGCACGAACCCGTGTCCCCTGCATCGGCAGGTGGACTCGCAACCACTGCACCACCAGGGAAGCCCTGGCATAAGGATTGTTATCCTCCTTTAACAAATGAGAAAACTAAGGCCCAGTGATTTGCCTAAGGATACCTGCTTGTATAAAATGCAATCAGAAATCCAATTCAAATTTTCTAACCCCCAGATCAATGCTCTTGCTTTCACTGTACCATTGTCTCTTCCAAAACTCAAGTACTCTAAATTTTACCTCTTATAAAGTGTGCCAATCTTTTTATCTGGGAGAGGTAACAGTTATGAGGGAAGAAAAATTCTTCATAATGTTACCAAAAAAGACTCACTGTGTTTAATCTGACATGACTACCCAGTCCAATTTTAATGATTTGGTTCATGCTGTCTATCCCTCTTAGAACACCTGCTTATCATCAGATATACAGCTTTCAGAAGACTTAAATGAAGAATCACCTCCTCCAAGAAAGTTCCCCACATTAAATGACCTGCTTCCCTCCTGCCTAGCCAACATCATTTCTTTGTCACCTCACTGCTTGTATCTCATCTGAACTACATTATCACATACTCCTCTTTGTTCTCCAGTCGTACATCTGGAAATACATTTTTTCATTCGATGACTATTAAGCATTTGGAAAGTCAATGGTCCTTGCTATCATGGAGAGCTTACATTGTTTCCAATTTTAATAAAAGTAAGAATAACATAGGGTAGAAGAATTTGATGTTTCAGAACAAGAACTCCTTTCCTGCAAGGTCTCTGAAGAAAGCTCTCTCCTTGCAAACTTGATAACATTTTTCAGGGAGGAAAAATCCCTTCTATCATGTGTTCCAGATGAGACCTTCAATTTCATGCCTTTGAGAGGATATATGAGAGGATGGGGACCAAGGTGGAAGGAAGATCTAAAATCTTTCAGGAATTTCCTGAAAGAAAATATTGACATGAAATCTTCACACATTAGTCCAGACATCTCTTCCTGTGTCCCAACCACAAGGAAACTATACTTCAATCTCCTTGCACGCAGGCACCTTCATTAATGAAGAATGTACAGACTTTTTAATTCAACTTTTATTTATGTATTATTTGTAGGTCATATTCATAAGAATAAGATAGCACCTATGTCTTCTACTTTTAAATCCCCCAATGCTCCAAAATCTTCGCTATAAATGTGTTCAGCTTTGGATAACATATTAAAATATAAAACTTCAAGTATTATTAAGATAAGGATTTTCCAAAATAATATTAGAAAACTACATCTAAGTATCAATTCTTTATTTTGTCATTCATGTTTCAATTCAAGTAACATGCTCTTGAAGGATTATTTATAAACCAAATTTAAATGTACTAAGGGCTCTCACTAGTTAAATTATGCATTTAGTCCTTTAAAAAGAAAGATCTTTTTATAATGCAAATTTTGTTAATTTTACCACTTTTTTCTTAAATCAAAACTAAAACATAACTTCATTACAAACAGTATGTGTACTTACTCCAAAGTATATTTTAAGGCTTTTCAATTCAAAAGAAACCTAAAAACTAGATATTGCCAAATTTATAGGTGCCATAAATGTTTTATAAGAAACATATTTGATTGCCTCTAAAATGTAGTAATATTCTAACTGAAAAAAATGTAGCAGCACCTTTTCATAGATCACAGCTACAACAAATATTATAATTCAATGAAAGAGAAATAAACTATGACCATTTTTAATTAAACAGGCACTTCTAAGCACCTGTGTACAATGTATTGTAGCTCAAATGGTTCAGATGGAATTTGACCACAACTTAAGCTCCATAATTAAAGACCTAAAAGGTAGTTCTTATGTTTCATCTATTCCCTTTCCCATTACTTTAAACAGGCATATTGTAGTCATTCTATACATAGTTACTATCAAAAAAGGGGTAACAAATATTTGAAATTCTCTGTACTTTTAATAGATGACAAATTGCATGCCTTAACTCTTCCTTCCCCAACCTGTTTCATAAAACTAGCATGATCTTAATAATTTCACTGCAAAACAGGTGCTTTCTAGCAAGCACAGAAATTGATCCTAGTCTCTCAGCATTATCAAGTTTAGATGACACTTGATGGGACGGAAGGAGGAAACCTAACAAGCATTCCACCCATGTTCCTCCACAATCCTTGGAATCCTAAGGGAGGGACTAAAAAAAACCAAAAAAAAAACACCTTTTAAATGATTATTTGAAAAGACCTAAAATAGCACTAATTTGAGGCTAACTTTCAGGGGAAGTTAATTAAAAACGAATAACCCTACCATACACAGTGCATTCTAATACTACTTTGAAGTCATTTACGTCTTCCAGCATCAGAAAGGCAAAAATTTCATTAAATTATTTAAAGTAAACATGCGTATATCATCAATTGGGTAAATTTCCCCATCTGTTTAAGTAGGAGCCCAAGTTACCTATTATTTCAGGCAGCATTTAGATAAAATGAAATTAAGTATGTTCCCCAACCGCACATGACTCTCATAAAGAAGGGTGTTAAATGACTTTTGTGAATGGAAAATCTGCATATACTGTTGCTTCGCCTCGGCCGGTCTTGAGCGGATGCCTCAATGAACCAAACGCACGCTCTTTGTGAAGCTCCTTGGAAACTGATTCCATTCTTGAGAAGGGGCTCAGAAACAAACATTACATTTAAAAGTACAGCAAAGGCTTCGCCTTCCTCCTACGCTACAAGAAGGCCACAGGAACTGAGGTTTAGAGGAACACCACCATGGCCCTCGGCTCTGCAAGGGCGGGTGGGGTCTGCGATGCGCGGCACAGCCTCCTCTGGTGCTGTCACAGGAAAACGGGAGCCTCGCCTTAACTGCACCAAGAGACAAAGCGCCAGCTCTCCAGGGCGCCAGGGCTTCCGGCGAGACCCCGCCGTCCGCCCAGTCAAACTTCGGGAGGAGGCACACACTCAGGGCCAACAAAAAGCTCGTACCGGCCCCTGCCCCTGCCGCGGCTTTGGAAGGTTGCAGACGCACTCACCGTGGGCCCCAAAACACTCCATCCCCGCCAGCCTTTGGAATTTCCCACTCCAAAAGGGGACAAAGGAGCCAAAGAAAAACTCCCCGGCGCGGGGGCCCGGAGTGCCCGCCCGCCCCAGCTCAGAACGTGGGAGTCAGGGGGTGCAGTCGCCCGTAGGGGTGCGAACCCGCCGCCCCCCAACTCGGGGACCGGCTCGACACTCACCGGTGTGGAGCCCCGGGAGAGGCGGGGCGCAGGCGGCCGGTTCCTCTGGGGCCCTGCACACGTCCAATCGGACCCCAACTTCTCTCGGCCGCTGTCGCTGGCGGCAGCTGGGGCGCGAGCCCAGACCAAGAGCGCTGCCTGGCCGCCAAGGAGGCACTGCCCGTTCGGCCCGTTAGGAGGGCGGGAACTCCGGCCCTGCGGTCTACCAGCCAGGGCGGGCCCCCACCTTCCCTTCGTCTGCGGGCTACCGGCGGCGGCTACCGCCCCGGCGAAAGCTAACGCTGCAGCCGCTCGGGCTACCGCTACCACCACAGCCCGGCCGGGAACGCGTCGCGGCCTAATGCTGTCATCGGTCGAGCCGCCACCTCTTTGGGCATCCAGAGCCTCCGAGATCCTTCACATTCGAAGCCCCGCCCCCGGGTCCGCCCCCTACTAGCGGGCTCCGGTCGCACCCCCTTCCCGTCACGTGATGACGCGCGGAGGCGGCCTTGGAGAACCCTTCTGTGCCTGGCCGGAGACTGCGGGGCTGGAGCAACGGTCAACACCTGGTTCCGGCAGAGTCTGATCGCCGCCGAACCGCCTCTGCACCCCCTGGGGCGGTCACGGGAGGCGAACCTACCGCCGCCCGGCCCGCGCCTGTTGAGGCGAGGTCTTCAGGACCGGTCGTGCAGGGCCCTGCCTCATCTGAGGAGGCTGCACCGGAGAGCTCCCGGGTAGGGCTCAGGGCGCACCCCCCCTCCCCAGCCTGGGGCTTGACTAAAGTTTTAGTCAAACAAAGAAAAGCAGAAGGCATCGTGGTGTCTGGCTTGGAAAGCAGTAACTACTTGTTCCTATTTCTAGTAGCACGTTAATTGTGGCATTTAATGTACTGGTTTCTTCATGAGAGCTTTTTATTTTTGAGGAGAGGATGGTGCATTTCCTTCACGCTGGGATGCAAATAGCCTAGAAATTTTATTTTGGTTCCTAGTCCTGTTCAGGATCCTTCGTGCCAGTTTTACAGTCATTAAGTTTTACAGTGTGTTAGGTTGGTGGCAGTTTAAACAGCTACACAGGAATTTGACAGTTCGTTCCATTTAAAAAAATAAAGCCTAATTCTTGATTTTTTTTCAGGTACCTTAACTTTGGACATAACCTTTTGCCTTCCTTTTTAACGGTAGTCCAAGGAACGCTCCCCCCAACCCTGTTACTGAGAGGAAGAGTAAAATGGGAGTGACCAAAAGAAAGACAGTAACAATACAAAAATAAGGGAGGTAGAAAAGCAGAAAGATAATAATCAAATTCTGCTAACAATGAAGGCACATGAAAAAGCTTTATATAATAACCAAACTCAGTTTGTAACTCATTTTTTCTTCTAACCGAGAACTAAGTTTTTTTCTTAAGTGGTTGTCATCTCATTACATTTTCTTAAGACGGCGAAAAGCATTCTGATCAGCTGGATACTTTGAAATGAATAAGCAATAGAGTTTGGCTTATATAATCCTTATGAACTAAGCTATTTCATAGAAACTCTAAGAAATCATGGACCTTAAGTCTTACCGTTATTGCATGTTACCCAAGAAAGAAAAGAAATACCGCCAATTAAACTATGCCATGCCACTGAGTTTTTAGACACATCTTGAACTCAGAGATGTTAAAATATGAAAAACAATGAGTCTTAGAATCTATGAGATATTGTAATGAACTGGTGTTCCAGTGAGGAAAAGATTCTATAGGCTCTGTTCTGAAGTTTGAGAGATTGTACTTGTAGTTCAAATACATATGAAGGAAGTTTAGTATTCTGTGAATGGCACAATTTCAGCAAAGCTAGTAATTTTGGAATTTGTCAGCAGATTGAAACCTGCCTTCTATTTTCTAGAGCAGGGGTTTTCAAACTGGCTCAAAAGTCAATTTTTTTTTTTAACGAAATAGGCTAGACTGGAATCAAAAATAAAAGATCAGAGTGCATATATAATAAGGGGAAGAATTCTTTGTGAAACTTCTGTTTCAGTTATGGGGGAGGGTGCGTATGTCCTGTGTTGTGATTTAAACTGTATTTCTTGTTGTGAGTTGCGATCAAATAGATTTCAAAAAGAATGTTCCTAGAACATAGATAACATGCAAAATACACCATCTGGGCTCCGTTTCTCTGGTGCTTTTGCTTTATTTTGGGAACTAAGACTAAAGATTAGAAGGAGATGAATTGCCTTGCCTAATTCTCTAATGCCTCAACCCCACTTTCTTATACTGTCTGACGAAAACA
This sequence comes from Platanista minor, assembly GCA_004363435.1. Classification (NCBI taxonomy): domain Eukaryota; kingdom Metazoa; phylum Chordata; class Mammalia; order Artiodactyla; family Platanistidae; genus Platanista; species Platanista minor. The sequence continues at coordinate 21,179 of RJWK010015308.1, forward strand.
AATGGTCATTTATTGAAATGGAAAGCACTGTACTGCAATCAAGGAGGCCTAGGTTATAGACTTAGCTAACTAGATATGTGGCTAGATAAATTACTCTCTGCATTTCAAGTTCTAATAAAAGTAGGAAGTTGACTCCATGCTCTTTAAGGAATGATGCTCAATCTTTTTTTCCAGGGGATGATGTTCACATGTGAAACAAGTAGCCATGGTGTACCCAGGATTATACAAGTTCTTTTCAAACTAGCTATATATAACTCCTTTCAGACACACACACACACACACACGCACACACACACACACAAAATCAGAATGCAAGTAAGTGAAAGTGAAGATATTATAGGAAGACAAATGTAAGTATATTGCAGAATCAAACTTGGGTGCCCTCGCTGGCACACTGTAAAGCCACTCATTAACACCAAGCTGGGGTGAAGGAAAGTACAGAGTTTACTGCAAGACGCCCAATATGGGACCAAGCAAAGAGAAGGAGGAGCTCATGCTGAAAAGACCCAAGTATATCTTTCACAATGGCTTTCAGGGAAGGGTTTTTAAAGGCAAGGTGAGGGAGAGGGTCTCAGGGTGCCTGATCAGCTTGTGGACATCCTTCTGATTGGTTGGTGGTAAGGTAACAGGGTGGTATTTTGGGAGTCAACACATCTTCCTTTTGGTTCCAATCAGTCTGGGGTCTGTGTGCTGGTGGTCAGCAGTTAACTTCTTCCACCAGGTACACACTTTAGTTTCTGCAAAACAACTCGAGGATATGGCTCAGGATATTATCTGTAGCTCTTGAGGAGGAACTAAAGGCCCTTGACTTTGTTTTATGGCTAAACTATTATTATTTTGTTGTGCTTGACTGTTTGCCTTTGTTTCTGCATTTTCTCACTTCTCTGATTAAATTTGCTCGTTGGAACTTGGGGAAGGCCTAGGAGGCAGAAGCTTTTCTATAAACAAGAGTGGGGGAGGGGACTCGGGGGTCTGTCCCTGGGAAGGCCCCACAGGGCTCTGCTGGGTTTCAAGTATATCTTTAATAATATTTTGTATTTTAACTGTTGCTAGTAATAGTTACTTGTCATGAATAACTAATGGTTTTAACATACCTCGCAATTGATTGTAGCAAAATGACATATGAATACACTACAGTTGAAAAATATATGCTTTTCAGATCCTTTCAAATCTGGTATTCTATGATTCCAGGAAATAATCATTCAGTCTAGCATTTTAAATGTAATCACAGCATAAGCAGAAATTGTAATATGTGATCTTGTACTGTAACTGAAAAATATTCAATAACTTCCATTTGTTATGTGAAGAGAGGCCCTGCAAGTTTGCTACTCTTAAATGATTTTAAGAACAGCATTTTAAACTAAAACTTTTTATTATAACTATCCAATTTAAACTCCAGTGAAAATTCATCTCTTTGCCTGGTGTTTAATTAATTACACATTTCTAAGAATGAAAAATTCTTTTTTCCAAATCAGTTTAAGCACTGACAGGCATGATAATCTTTCGCACAGAAAACTCTGACCTAGAATGTAAGAAATTTGGCTTAAGGGTTTTTTGTTTTTTTTTCCTTTAGCCTTCCGTTGAGACACTTACATTGCCAAAGATTGCTGATGAGGATTTTAGGTGAAAATCCTCATTTGTTCTAGGAAGACTGAGACTGAGAGCAACCTCCAACATAAATAAGGTATTTAACATAATTTTGAAGACTATGGTAGATTGTTTTATTATTCTTGGTCATACAACTTGCTCTAGCCAATTGTTTGTGAGCAGATGTGACACATGCTAACATCTTTAAGTTTTGGTGCAACTTTCAGGGCAATCTGTTAGTCTTGTGCTGCCTGCCATGAGAAAAGCATGTTCCAAATAGGGTCTCAGAATAAGAAAATATGTGGAGCAGACCTGAAACTGACCTTTACCCTGGAGCAGTAAGTACTGCAGCAAATGACCTGCAGCTACTAACACGAAACAAGAGTAAAACATAAATATTTGTTGTTTTAAATCACAGAGATTTTTGAAATTGTTGTATAGTATAACCTGGCAGATCACCTAAAGTGAATATGAACCAGCAGATTAGTGGTTCAAAGACTAAATGCACTATAGAACAGTAGTCAAACTTCTATTTAATAAAATAATACACATCTACAAAACACTCAACCAGATAGTTGATAAACATTCGACTAAAATTTATATTAAAAAGAAACTCTTTATAAAATCTACAGATTTGCTTGCAAAATATTTGCATATTGATTTTAAGCATTTTTGTTTACTATTATTTATCTTAACCAAATATCCCTCCAGGAAAATTTGGATAATAAACTTTAAAGAAGAATATAGGCTTTGTTTCTGGCAATATCATGGACTAGGTACCTCAGTCAGTGATCACACTGAAAACAAATAAATACCTGGAAAAATATTTTTTAACCTTATTAAATATATTGATTAACTGGCAATAAAGTAAGAAATTATTAGGTCAAGAAAATTAAATGAAGACAAAAACCTAGAGAGTTGAGCAGATCCTAAAGCCAGCCTTTACCCCATGGGCATTTGCCAAACCCAGTTAACATGACGTTTTTGTGGTCTTATAAGAGACAAAACCCATGACCTGCCCTACACAGAGTGGGGCCTGGGGGGAGAAAGCTTTGGTTCCAAGGATTATTCATTCAGAATAAAGATGTTAGAAATAAACTTGCCCCTTGCTAGCATACACACCCGTCCCCAAGTCTACAAAGAAAATTTACTATCTTAAATGTTAGCACCTATGATCAAGGGAAAAGCAAAATCATATCTCAGAATTTGGACTCAATCCAGCTCTCACACAAAAACATAACTTGAATTCATACTATCTGGGTGATTCCAAACCGCCTTAAACTGATAATTAAGAATAATTTTGAATTATTGTGCTCTCAGACACCTGGCAAAAAGCAAATGCCAATCCTCTCCGAAGGAATCCACCTTCATCTTAAGCCTTAAAGAATGATTATAAATAAAATTCTGAGGAAAATTAGCAGCTCACATTTTAAAGAATAAAAATCACAAAAGAAAAACACCATTAGTGAGAAACAGTAGAAATATGACAGCAGAAACAGATTAAAAAGGGCTTCAGATACTGAAATTACCAGCCACAGATTATAAAATATATAAAATATGAATAAAGGAATAAAAAACAAGCTTGAAAAGAGGTACAGGAAACAAGAATGACTGCAGATATTTGAAAAAATTGAACTTAATGAATTTAAAAAAATAATTAAAATGTAAAATTCAGTGGGCAAGTTTAATAGTCTATTCGACAAAGCAGAAACACAATCTAGTGAACTGGGAGATAGAGATGAAAAAATTATCCCAAATGCAACAGAAAAAGAAAAATAAATGAAAAATATAAACGAGACTTTAAGTGACATGGAAGACATTGTGAGAAGATCTAAAATAATTCTAATTATAGCTCCAGAAGAATAGGAAAGAGAAAATGGGCCAGAGGCAATATTTGACAAGATAGTGGATGAGAACTTTACAGAACTTATGAAAGACTCCAATCCACAGACTTAGGAAGTCTCTCAAATCCCAAGCAAGTTAAAGAATAATAAATCCACACTTAGATACATAATAGTGAAAGTCTAGAAAAAGAAAAACAAAAGAGAAAACCTTAAAAGTAACAGAGGAAAAAAACACAGATTATCCTCAAAAGTGATAACTGACTTTTCATCAGTAACAATAGAAACCAAAAGACAGTGGAATAATATATTCAATGGGCTAAAAGAAAATGTCACCCTAGAATTCAATACCCAGTGAAAAGATCTTTCAAGAATGAGGCAAAAATAAAGCCATTTTCAGGCAAGAGCAGAGTTCCCTGCTAATAGATTCTCACTAACAAAGTCTAAAGAAATTTCTTTCTTCAGACAAAAATAAAATGATCCTAAATGGGAGGTCTGAGGGCTGAGACTATAGGAAAAGCATTGAAAGTGGCAAATATTTACATAAATCTAAAAACTATTGACTATGCAAAACAATAAGAATTGTTAAAATTATTTCAGTATTTTTTAAAATAAATTTATTTATTTATTTTTGGCTGCATTGGGTCTTCATTGGGGTGCACAGGCTTTTCTCATTGTAGTGGCTTCTCTTGTTGCCAACCACGGGCTCTAGGTGCGCGGGCTTCAGTAGTTGTGGCACGTGGGCTCAGTAGTTGTGGCTCGCGAGCTCTAAAGCACAGGCTCAGTAGTTGTGGTGCACGGGCTTAGTTGCTCCACGGCATTTGGGATCTTCCAGGACCAGGACTCAAACCCATGTCCCCTGCATTGGCAGGCGGATTCTTAACCACTGCACCACCAGGGAAGTCCTATTTCAATATTTTTAAAATAAAAAAATAATCATTCAGATGCCTAACAGCAGAATAAGTCCAACCAAATTCTCACTTTACACCTACTATTAAACAGACCTCATCAGACCAAGTATGTCACCCATTTGTATTATTATCTCCATCTAATATATGCCCTAAAAAGCAAAAACACTAAACATTTCCATTTTTTTCCTCCGTTCTCATCCATATATACAAAACTGTATTAATATTTTGTTGGTATTCTCTTTTTAAATAATTGTACTGGTGCAGCATTTTAAGTGTTTTTCTTCATAATGACATTCTTAGTTCAAATTTGCATAATGTACCAGTGAAGATATTTCATTAATAATCAGACTAAGACATTAATGTATATTTAGGAAATCATGATTTAGAATAATAAAAAACAGAATTATATACTTTTTTCACATAACTATGAAGAATTAATGATTCCCACCACAGAAGTCTAAAAATGAAAGTTCATCATAATGAATTATGTAATTATGTATTCACAGGTTAAGGACAATTAAGTCTTAGTGAAAAGCTCTGCCTACTCTTTCCACCCACATTGCCTATTCAAAGTTAGGTGTATGCTGACTTTTAACATCATCTCTGGAAATAGTTATAAATTTATGTTCAGGTGTAAGGATTGACTCCTGAGTTTTAATTCAGCTCAGAGGGCACCCTAAACTCCAAATAAGTTTTTAAAAGAAGCCATTTCTTTCTGATGGCTACCTAGACTATGCTTTCCAGGTTGTAAATATGTTTTTCATTTCAGTTTTAGGAGAGTGTATAAAAGGCTGTTATCACAATTATGTAAACATGAGAAATATAGAACACATAATCCCTTAAATTTCTAAAATTGTGGTAAATATAATGCAAAGAAATTATAACTTTTTTTTAACCAAAGCTTTACTATCTTTCTTTCCCTCAACCTCATGATAATATTCAAAATATACTTACTTCTGTAATACTTTCTTGACAAAACAATTATTTCACTGCAGAATGTTCAAATGACTTTTATTTCTTTGTATCTTTTAACAGATAAAAGATTATATATTACTAGTACAGATTATTCCAGTTAACTTTGTTCAACCTGTATTTATATATCTATAAACTTTCTGAGAGGTCACAAGTAATTCAATTTGTTTAAACCAAATTGTACCTTAATTCTTCAATTTAATAAGTTATCAGTTTTACTGGGACTGAGGCCCATCCTATTTACAAAGAAAAAGAAATTATTAAGAATCTATAGGTTACTCCACCTCTTTCCTGAAATGAATGCAAAGCTGGCAAGAGGCCCCGCCCTATAAACTAACAGTGTTTCAAAATTGTCCTTTCTGCTGGTCTCTGCTGGCAGTGAAGGTGCCATACTCCAGGATTATCAGGAAGCAGCCATCTACCTACCCCTCCCAACACGGACAGGTCCTACTTATCTAGATGCCCTGCTACCAGATATCCTAGGTTTGGGTGTCTCTTGTACCCTCCTAGAACATTGGTACCCAGAGGTGACAAGGGGGAGAAAAAAGGCACCTACTCTGTGTTCCAATAACATCCACCTAGTGCATTCTGGTCAGGTTTATCCCTCTGTTCTGGGCCTTGTTGATATTCTTCCCTAGTTGTTTTCAGTCAATTCCTGTGCGAGCTTTACTTTTGCCTAGTATGCTTACATGTACAGCTAAGACCAGGCTCCCACTCATGTTCCCCCAGTCCTTTCCTTTAACCACTAATCTCTGTAACCCCCTCCTGGAAATGGACTGGAGTTGGCACAGCTCCATTTAAGACTTTGTCTTTGAATGTCAACTCCTTTCCAGAGATGGCCAAAGACTTCACCCATGGTGGTACCTCATTGTTGATTACTTCCCCCTAACTTCCTATTGCTGTCAGCCAATAGTCTTGGACCTGACATCATTTGCATTTTAACTTTCCCCACCTTCCTTATTACAAAAGTAGTACACTATATAAATACAAGAATCTAAGAACAGGGAAAATTCTAGAAGATAATGACCTTTATTCACAAATAAAGGCAAGAAATAAAAGGCAGGCACTGTTATGGATTAAAATAGACTCATCAGACATATCAACCGAATGCAATGTATGGACCTTTTTTAGATTCTGATTCAAACAAACCACTTTTATAAAAAAAATTAGTGGGATATCAGGGAAATTTTAATACTGACTTCATGTTACATGATATTATGGAATTATTGATTATAATAATGATATGTGATTATGTTTTTTTAAATGTCTCATTTCTTAGGGACACATACTCTCAACTATAACTGTGCCCCTGCTTAATAAAAATAAAAATAAAGACCTTCAAAACATGTTACTTTCTTTTCTCTACCTATAGGTCAGGCTAATGGAAATGTACTCTACAATTATTACTTATTTTCTACCCTTAACCAAATATAGTAATCATTTCCTCCTTATCATGTCTATGATTATTTTGAGTAAAAGTATTCAAATCAAAAGCAGCTCATGCTACCTATTATTTGCTCCAAACCTTTTTTAAACTACTGTGAAAAGCCTAACATCATATAACCTGTGGTAAATAAATCTGACTGAGCATGTTAACATGTTAAAATTTATATAAGGCATTTTGCAAATACAGATTACTCTAGAGATGCTAAGAAGCAGATGTACTGCTCTTGGCATTCACATGATTTAACTACAAATAGAATTTGAACAGATTCCAAATGCACAACTGTCAAATTCATAAAAAGTAGCAAAAAATGTCAAGTAAAAGTTTAGGCTTTGCCTTGAATAGCAGTGACACCTGAAAAAAAAATCAAAAGTATTCTGTTAATTTTTTATTTCTTTAGTGCTGATATTTGACAAGAACTAAGTATTGATACTTTTATTTCATGCATAAATGTTCCCATTAGGTTCGTAGTTTTAATTTAGAAACTGTTATGAGTTAGTATTACTATTAGGTCCAGAAAGATCTCAAAAATCACTTCAATCAATATTACAAAGTTTATTAATATAAATTTGACTCACTGAAGTACTGTAGTGTAGAGGGGTTGAGCTCCAACTCTATATAAAGTCACACAGATCTCGGTTTCATTCCCAACCATATCATTTATTAGCTGTGTGACCTCACCAAGGCTCTTTTCCTCATCTCTAATGTGGAGTTTAAAAAAAAAAAAAATCTATTTTACCGTATTGTTATAGGAATTATAGAACTCAAGAAATATAAACTTATGATTACTACCTTTTGGAAATACTGCATTCTACACAATATTTCTAACTGTATTTTCACTCTACTCAGTTGGAAGAAAATAATAAACTGACTACACACGCTACCAACTTTCTGTATACCAAACCTTTTCCATCAACTGGCCTAATCCTGAGAATTACAAAAAATACATAGATGAGCATAACCTCAGGCCATGCGAGCAGTTTTATGTAAGAATCTGGACAATCCCCAATTCAAATATCAGGATCTCACATATAATGTAAGAATGAAAGCCACTTTGTTAGCAACCAGGAGGTTGACTCAATTTCAGAGTTGTGTTTTCCATTTCCATTTCCATAATAACAAAAGCTTATTTTTTTAAAAAAATCGCTATTTACTACTTAGCCCACATATCAACACGAGTCTATACATTCCAGCTTGGGAGGTTGCCAGGGCACCAGCCTAGCTGGTAACTTCTTCATTGCCTCTCTTTGCCTGCTGATTTCCTTGGCCCATGCATCTTACCTATGGCTCGGGAGGGCTACATTAGCAGCAGATCCACACAGCCTTTTCACTTTAGCAGTCATGGCTAATTCGCAACTTCTTTGTCTCTTGTTTGTCTTTGGGCAGAAATTCTCTTCTTTAGTTTTTATGTTATCATATTCTCTTAGTTTTCATCCTATATTTCTGACTCTTCCTGCATCTCCTTTGCAACTTTATCTTTCTCTGCTCTGTTTATCTTTCTTTAATTGCTCCCAAATTCCTTATGGATCCCTCTTCTTTTTTCATTGGAGAAAGGCTTAATTTTGATGTTAGCTTGATTTGGGGGTTGAAGAAGAAGGGAAGATCAATAGTAACTTTCAGGTTCTGGCTTCAGAAATGGAGAAAATTGGAGAGAGGAGCTGAATAGACATTTTTAAAAAGAAGACATACTGATGGCCAACATGTACATGAAAAGATGCTCAACATCAGTAATCGTCAGGGAACTACAAATCAAAACCATAATAAGATATCACCTCACACCTGTTAGAATGGCTATTATCAAAAAACCAAGAAATAACAAGTGTTGGCATGGATGTGGAGAAAAGGGAACCCTTGTGCACCTTTAGTGGGAATTGTAAATTGATGCAGCTACTATGGAAAACAGTATGGAGGGTCCTCAAAAAATTAAAAATAGAACTACTGTGTGATCCAGAAGTTTCACTTCTGGGTATTTATCTGAAAGAAATGAAAAACAAACTCAAATGATATCTGCACTTACTTGTTTATTGCAGCATTATTTACAATAGCCAAGACATGGAAGCAACCTAAGTGCCTACTGATAGATGAATAGATCAAGAAAATGTAATATATATGTATTGTTCAGCCATGAAAAAGAAGGAAATTCTGACATTTGCAACAACATGGATGGATCTTGAGGACATTATGCTAAGTGAAATAAGTCAGGTGGAGAAAGAGAAATACCATATGATCTCACTTACATGTAGAATCTAAAAAATAAAAACAGGGACTTCCCTGGTGGCATAGTGGTTAAGAATCCACCTGCCGGGCTTCCCTGGTGGCACAGAGGTTGAGAGTCTGCCTGCTGATGCAGGGGACACGGGTTCATGCCCCGGTCCGGGAAGATCCCACATGCCGTGGAGCCTGCGCGTCTGGAGCCTGTGCTCCGCAACGGGACAGGCCACAACAGTGAGAGGCCCATGTACCGCCAAAAAAAAAAAAAAAAATCCACCTGCCAATGCAGGGGACACGGGTTCGAGCCCTGGTCTGAGAAGATCCCACATGCCGCAGAGCAACTAAGCCCGTGCACCACAACTACTGAAGCCTGCATGCCACAACTACTGAAGGCCACACACCTAGAGTCCATTCCCTGCAACAAGAGAAGCCCCCTCTTGCCACAACTGGAGGAAGCCCACGCACAGAACGAAGACCCAATGAAGCCAAAAATAAATAAAAATTAAAAAAATAAAATAACATTAAATTAAATTAAAAACAAAAACAACAAACAAAAAAAACCCAAACTCATAAATAGAGCAGATTGGTAGTTGCCAGATGCAGGGAGTGGGGATGGGCAAAATGTGTGGTTGTGGTCAAAAGGTACAAACTTCTAGTTATAAAATAAGTAAGTCCTCGGGATGTAATGTACAGCATGGTGACTGTAGTTAACCATACTGTATTGTATATTTGGAAGTTGCTAAGAGAGTAGATCTTAAAAGTTCTCATCACAAGAAAAAAATTGAAACTGTGTGTGGTGATGGATGTTATTGTGGTTATTTTGCAATATATCCAAATGTCAAATCATTATGTTGTACACCTGAAACTGATATAATGTTATATGTAAATTATATCTCCATTAAAAATAAACACCTCTTAGTTTCATTGATCTCTTCTATTGTCTTTTTAGTCTCTATATCATTTATTTCGACTCTGATCTTTGTTATTTCCTTCCTTCTACTAATTTTGGGCTTAGTTTGTTTTTCTTTTTCCAGTTCCTTGAGGTGTAAAGTTAGGTTATTTATTTGAGGTCTTTCAGGACTTCCCTTGCAGTCTAGTGGTTAAGACTCCATGCTTCCAATGCAAGGGGTGCAGGTTTGATCCCTGGTCAGGGAACTAAGATTCCACATGCAGTGCAACCAAAAAAAAAAAAAAAAATATATATATATATACACACACACATATATATATATTTGAGATCTTTCTTGTTTCTTAATGTAGACATTTGTTGCTATGAACTTCCCTCTTAGAACTGCTTTTCCTGCATTCCATAAGTTTCAGTATGTTCTATTTCTACTTCCATTTTTCTCAAGATATATTTTAATTTCTCTTTTGATTTCTTCTTTGACCCATTGGTTGTTCAGTAGCATGTTGTTTAATCCCCATATATTTGTGAATTTTCCAGTTTTCTACCTGTAATTGATTTTTAGTTTCATACCATTGTGATTAGAAAAGATGTTTGATATGATTTCAGTCTTCTTAAATTTATTATTTGTGGTCTGGCATGTGATCTGTCCTGGAGAATGTTCCAGGTGTGCCTGAGGCTAATGGCATTCTGTTGCTTTTGGATGGAATGTTCTATATATGTCTATTAGCTCAATGTAATATAACACGTCATATAAGGCCAGTGTCTCCTTATTGATTTTCTGCCTGGATCATCTATTCATTGATGAAAGTAGGCTATTAAAGTCCACTACTATTATTGTATTGCTTTCTATTTCTCCCTTTAGATTTGTTAATATTTGCCTTATATGTTTAGGTGCTCCCTTACCTGACTCTTAAAATAGTAACATGCTTCTTTTTTTTTTTTTTTTTTTTTTGCGGTACGCGGGCCTCTCACTGTTGTGGCCTCTCCCGTTGCGGAGCACAGGCTCCGGATGCGCAGGCTCAGCAGCCATGGCTCACGGGCCCAGCTCCTTCGCGGCATGTGGGATCTTCCCGGACCGGGGCACGAACCCGTGTCCCCTGCATCGGCAGGCGGACTCTCAACGACTGCGCCACCAGGGAAACCCAGTAACATGCTTCTTTTAGAACTTTAGTGAAGAGTAACTTCCATTTTTATTTCTGCCACCTTCTATAAGTAGAAAGAGTGTTTTATTTAATTGGTGATTTGGGGAGATGAAAATAAGATCCACTCCCTTTCTTGCCATATTTTTCAAATCTACATACCCACAACAGATTATGTTCTGATCTGTTCCTCATTCTGTGTAATAAACTAAACTTGCATGAATCAGGGTCCAGGCTTACCTTCTAGAGCAGGCCTGAGGCCTAATTCTCCTTCTTCCTACTGTTGACCTCACTGAGTGTAAAACAGTGACTCTTCCTTAGTTTATCTGTCCTGCAAACCTAAATTTTCCTTTGGTATGTCATCTCCCATTTGGACTTGGGAAGGAGTATTGAAAATCCTTGTTGTGTCTGTATGTTGAAGTCATATTGTCCAAGCAGCTTTATCAGTAAGAAGGTGTTTTGTTTTGCTTTGTTTTGTTTTCTCTGTCTGGATCACTGTGAATTGGTTCTGAATTCAGAAGAGAGTTAAGGCATGTAAGCAGCTATCACTGCCTAATTCCCATTATTGATAGGACAACTCTATCCAAAAATGGTTGTTTAATAAGAGCTATGGTCTCATAAAAGAAATGTAAAATGAAATTTTAGCAGCCTGACAATAAGGGAATAAAAGATCCCAGAAAAGAATGATAGCATTTATTAGAGGTTCACTGAAATAGGAACTTGTTCTCTATTCATGAATGCCTATTGTGTATTAGGCAGTGTTCTAAGTAAAAGTTTAAAGAGTTGGAATACTTTAAATAAAAGTTTCCAGGTACTCGGATTTGTTCGAGTTTTGAATTGTTACAATGATCAACAGAAGAGCAGTGTTTTATATTCAAAGCCAATATGATTCATTCAATATAATAATGATAACATTTGAGTGCTAATTACTTATCAAGCAGTTCCTGTACAGTATCTGATTGAATCATCAAAACACGTCTGTGAGACAGAATAGAATAGTCTAGGTTACAATGCAGTTGAAAAAAAAAGTCAATGGTTTAACTGAATGCAGATTTATTTCTTGTTCCAAAAAGTTGGCTCTGGCTGCAGGCAACTGTCCTCCACATGGTGACACAATAACCCAGGATCTTTCAACCTTGTGGTGTCACCATCTTAACATGAGTCTTCTTCTGTGGTGGCCCCAGTCAGGGAAGAAAGACTGGGGAATTTCATATGGGCCTTTCATGCCCTCATTCTGAAATTGATACATTTCAATTCCAGAATATTTCATTGGCCAGACTAAGTTACATGGCCCCATCCAGTTGCAGGGTTGCTGAGAAATAGTCAATCCACTGAGTACCCAGAAGGGAAAGAGAACTGAATGTTGATGAACACTAGCAATGTATACCATTAATAGCTATTATTCCTATTCCCTTTGTATAGATGAGGAAATGGAGACTCAGCAAAGTTAACTAACTCATCCAAGATTACACAGAAAGTAAGCAGAGGTACCATTATGTGAACCTGGATAATCTGACTCCAGAGCTTGTGCCTAACCTCTATCCTATATGATCTCCCAGCATCACACTGGAAGCTTGGCAGAACCTAGCCATCACTAGGAATATTTAATTTGATTCACTGAAATTCAGTTAAATTCAAATCAGCATACATTTACTGAATGCTGTCTTTGTGTCAGGCATTGCTGTTCCATCTGGAGAAGGTTTGGATTATTTGACTGTATAGATCTATTCCTATAGATATAAACAAATAGGACAACTGTGATGCTTAATATTATATATCAACTTGGCTGGGCCACCGTGCCCAGATGTTTTGTCAAACTTAATTCTGGATGTTTCTGTGAAGGTATATTTGGATGAGATTAACATTTAAATTGGTGGACTTTGAGGAAAGCAGATTGCCCTCCATAATGTGGGTGGGCCTCATCCAATCAGTTGAGCGCCTTAATAGAACAAAGACTGACCTTCTCCAAGTGACAAGGAATTCTGACAGCAGACTGTTTTTGGACTTTAACTGCAACTCTTCTCTGAGTCTTCACAATTGCATGAACCAATTTCTTAAAATATCTCTCTCTCTGTCTCTCTCTCTCTCTCCATATATATATATATATATATATATATATAAACAAGATCCTGTGCAAACTTTATATATTTTGATTTTAGAATGTCAGGCACTGTCCTGATTACTGTAGCCCTATAGTATAGTCTGAAGGCAGGGAGCCTGATTCCACCAGCTCCGTTTCTTTTTTTTTTTTTTTCTCAAGATTGCTTTGGTTATTTGAGGTCTTTTGTGTTGCCATACAATTTGTAAAATTTTTTGTTCTAGTTCTGTGAAAAATGCCATTGATAATTTGATGGGGATTGCATTGAATCTGTAGATTGCTTTGGGTAATATAGTCATTTTCACAATATTGATTCTTCCAGTCCAAGAACATGGTATATCTCACCATCTGTTTGTGTCGTCTTTGGTGTCTTTCATCAGTATCTTAAAATTTTCTGCATACAGGTCTTTTGCCTCCTAGGTTTATTCCTAGGTATTTTATTCTTTTTGTTGCAATGGTAAATGGGATTGTTTCCTTAATTTTTTTTCTGATCTTTCGTTGTTAGTGTATAGGAATGCAAGAGACTTCTGTGTATTAATTTTGTGTCCTGAAACTTTACTAAATTCTTCTCTAGTAGCTTTCTGGTGGCATCTTTAGGATTTTCTATGTATAGTATCATGTCATCTGCAAACAATGACAGTTTTACTTCTTCTTTTCCAATTTGGATTCCTTTTATTTCTTTTCCTTCTCTGATTGCCGTGGCTGGGACTTCCAAAACTATATTGAATAATAGTGGTGAGAGTGGGCACCCTTGTCTTGTTCCTGATTTTAGAGGAAATGCTTTCAGTTTTTCACCATTGAGGATGATGTTGGCTGTGGGTTTGTCATATATGGCATTTATTATGTTGAGGTAGTTTCCCTCTATGCCCACTTTCTGGAGAGTTTTTATCATAAATGGGTGTTGAATTTTGTTGGAAACTTTTTCTGCATCTATTGAGATGATTGTGTGGTTTTCATTCTTCAATTTGTTAGTATGGTGTATCACACTGATTGATTTACATATATTGAAGAATCCTTGCATCACTGGGATAAATCCCAGTTGACCATGGTGTATAATCCTTTTAATGTGTTGTGAGACTCTGTTTGCTAGTATTTTGTTGAGGATTTTTGCATCTGTGCTATACTTCAGGGCTACAGTAATCAAGACAGTATGGTACTGGCACAAAAACAGAAATATAGGTCAATGGAACAGGATAGAAAACCCAGAGACAAACCCATGTACCTATGGTCACCTAATCTATGACAAAGGAGGCCAGAATATACAATGGAGCAAAGACAGTCTCTTCAATAAGTGGTGCTGGGAAAACTGGACAGCTGCATGTAAAAGAATGAAATTAGAACACTCCCTGACACCATACACAAAAATAAATTCAAAATGGATTAAAGACCTAAATGTAAGGCCAGGCACTATAAAACTCTTAGAGGAAAACATGGGCAGAACACTCTTTGACATAAAACACAGCAAGATCTTTTTTGACCCACCTCCTAGATTAATGAGAATAAAAACAACAAAAAAAGAACAAATGGGACCTAATTAAACTTAAAACCTTTTGCACAGCAAAGGAAACCACAAACAAGATGAAAAGACAACCCTCAGAATGGGAGACAATATTTGCAAATGAAGCAAATGACAAAGGATTAATCTCTAAAATATACAAGCAGCTCATGCAGCTCAACATCAAAAAAACAAACAACCCAATCAAAAAAATGGGCAGAAGACCTAAACAGACATTTCTCCAAAGAAGACATACAGATGGCCAACACAAACACATGAAAAAATGCTCAACATCACTAATTATTAGAGAAATGCAAATCAAAACTACAATGAGGTATCACCTCACACCAGTCAGAATGGCCACCATCACAAAATTTACAAACAATAAATGCTGGAGAGGGTGTGGAGAAAAGGGAACCCTCTTGCATTGTTGGTGGGCATGTAAATTGATATAGCCACTATGGAGAACAGTATGGAGGTTCCTTAAAAAACTAAAAATAGAACTGCCATATGACCCAGCAATCCCACTACTGGGCATATGCCCTGAGAAAACCATAATTCAAAAAGAGACATATACCACAATGTTCATTGCAGCACTATTTACAATAGCCAGGACATGGAAGCAACCTAAATGTCCATCAACAGAGGAATGGATAAAGAAGATATGGTACATATATACAATGGAATATTACTTGCCATAAAAAGGAATGAAATCGGGTCATTTGCAAAGATGTGATTCGACGTAGAGATTCATATAGAGTGAAGTTAAGTCAGAAAGAGAAAACAAATATTGTATATTAACACATATATGTGGAATCTGAAAAAATTGGTATA
>RJWK010015309.1:0-36618 GCA_004363435.1 Platanista minor
CATCAGTTTCTGAGTCAGTGTATATTGATGCCATCTCCTTTTTCCTCATCAGTGTCTTCACGATCACTTTTAGCTGCCCCTTAGTACTCCATTCACCTTGTTGCTGACCATTGCATGCTATTTGGAGGTTTCCATTCTCCCTATGGCTATTGCCATATAGACTTCCTTGGGAAAAAAATGGGAACACTATCTCAGTTCCCCAAAGCACCATTGGCCCAAGGCTTTCTTGGGTAACAGATTTTACTGAAAGGTTAGCAATAGCCAGAGGGAATTGTAACATAGAAAAATAATTATTTTCAGAGAACAAGCAAAGAAGTACAAAGGTCATTCCTCATAGGGGTTATCTCATTGATATATCTCGAGTCTTGTCTTCTTCCCTGTCATAATGTCTTTCCTCTTCTAGAGTGGCCCTCTCTTCCATCCTTAGTGATATAAGTATAGTGTAGGGAAATCCCACTTTTCCTTTAGGAAAATCACTCAAAACCTATAATTTATTATCATATTCTGAAAGCCTCCAAAATGAGAGTTTTCTGTTCCATTATTTAGCTTACCATTTTACTGACTAAAGATATTAAGAAAAAGTCAAAACTTTGTTAGCCATATTTTTGAATTTATATGTGAATCTATGTAATATTTATTTTAAGCATTCAGGATAATAGTTGTTACAGTGTCACATTTATTTTGTTTTAGCAGAGTATAGACGTAAACTGACCTATTCAGTCTCTTTGGAGTTTTGTACAAGGAACATGGTCACCTGCTCCTAAATGAACTGTATTAGTGGATCATTTTTCTACGTATTGTGGCAACATCCAAAATAATCTAGTAACTTCCCAGTTGTCCTTATCAGTGCACTGCACAGTTTTCCCTGTGTTCACAGACACAGTCCAAGGTCATTGTCAAATCTCCAACTATGTACTGTTCAAAACGGTTGTTACTTTTCCCCAATTAAAAGAAGTCAAAATAATGATCTAGAAGTAATCATGTGTTCTAGGAAATAGTATGTGGGGGAGATTGCAATGGAATATTTCAATTATTGTCTTGTGCTGAGGAGGGTTGATCCAAGATTAATCATTTTCTGCTTAACTTCATCCTTTCATAGACTAAATACCTGCGGGGTGTTGGGAGAGTGAGAGAGATTAGGGGGCAAAAGAGACTGGGATGATTGAATGCAGGTCTCCTCTTGCTACTTTTTTCATTTATTTGTAGAATGGCACCTGGCACTTTAAATAGCATCTTTAATCAGAGTGGCTCAAAATGCTTTCCAGATAGTAGCTGCATTTTCCTTATTTTATAAACAGAAGAAGAGAGAGAGAGGGGAGAGAGAGTTAAATATTTTGCCTAAGATCATAGAAATGGAAAAAGAGCTGAAAACCATCCTCAGAGAACCCCAACTCCCTGCATAACCTCACATTGATGGGTGTTCATATCAGATGCAGTGGAGATCAGAGAGTCACAAGATAGATTTGCTGCTAGTTGGCTGTGTGAATTAGGGCACTGTACTGATGTTCTCTGGCTTTTGTTTTCTTTATTTTGAAAATATCTGGGGACCAGGTTTTCTCTTGTATTCATGGTGGCAATAAATTTCTATGTCATGGTTTCAGAAATGTAAAACTCAACTTTTGAAATAATGGTGTTTTGGGCAGAACTCAGCTCAATTTACCTCTGTTCTGTTTTTGATAGAAGAATTTTAATGTGAATGACAATTTTAATTAAAAAAATACTTCTTTTGAGACTGGCATCAACTACTTAGATGCAAGTGAGTGTGTTCAGTGACGTGGTCTCTAGGAGGTCTAGCTGGTGTTCTATTGATCACACGTTTTAATCCATTTGGCACATTTTTAATGAATCTAAGCTATATTCAAAGCCCTGTGCTAGAAACTTCTGGAATAAAGAAATGGTTGAAATATAGTTCTTGCCCTCTAGATAATTACAACCAGTAGGAGAGGATCATAAACAGACCACTCAGAAGAACCCAAGGAAGGATTAAATATCAGTGAAATAAGGTAAAACTGGAGGATTGAGGCAATGCCCAGATGGAAAGAGTATGGAATTTTTGGAGTCAGGAAACTTGAGTTTGAATTCTAATTCTACCATTTATTTGGGCAAAATGTAGAAGCTCACATAGATTCTCTAAACCTTGCTTTTATCATCTGTAAAGTGAAACTAATAATAACACCCACTTCATGCAATCAAATAAGATAATTAAAGTGAAATTTTTATATTAGATAAATTAATGTGTAAAAGGTATTAGGGGGCTTCCCTGGTGGCACAGTGGTTGAGAGTCCGCCTGCCGATTCAGGGGACACGGGTTCTTGCCCCGGTCCGGCAAGATCCCACATGCCGCAGAGCGGCTGGGCCTGTGAGCCATGGCCGCTGAGCCTGCGCGTCCAGAGCCTGTGCTCCGCAACGGGAGAGGCCACAACAGTGAGAGGCCCGTGTACCGCAAAAGAATTGGGTAAAATGTAGGAGGGATGGTTTTTGAATGGAGACTTGAAATCTGAGAAGAATGTCAATATCTACTAGAAAAGAAGCAATAAGAAATAGCATATAGAGGCTTCCCTGGTGGCCCAGTGGTTGAGAGTCCGCCTGCCGATGCAGGGGACACGGGTTCGTGCCCCGGTCTGGGAAGATCCCACATGGCGTGGAGCGGCTAGGCCCGTGAGCCATGGCTGCTGAGCCTGCGCGTCCAGAGCCTGTGCTCCGCAACGGGAGAGGCCACAATAGTGAGAGGCCCGTGTACCGCAAATAGCATATAAAAAGCAGCATAACAATGAGCATAGGCTTAGGACCTTCATGAATCTGGAGCATGGTGGTAAAGTCGACACTTGTAGCAGAGGTGATCAAAAGCTGAGAAGTGTCAGCATGGATGGCATTTACCATTATGCTAAATAGAATTTGCATTGATTCTGCATTTGGCAAGGCAGCATGCATTTAAGTTAATTATTCTTGGTTCTTTTCAAATATTTCATAATTCTGATCTTTCACTAGCTCAGACTGACCTCTTCTCCAGAATGAGTAAAAACCTATGATATTTTGTTATATATGGTATAACGATAAAGTAATAAAATTAATTTTCGTGTGCAACCTAAAATCTCACTAAAACCTTTAAAGTCACATTCAAAGAGATTACTTATTATCTTTGTGTAATCATTTACTTTGTAGGGTTTTTATTTCAATAGTTTATTTCTTATTTTCTTTCTGCTATTTTCCTAGGCTTGTTAGGACAAATTCACTGTGAGAAATTGTTTCTTTGCCTCATCTTTGCCCTAAGTATAATGAAAAATTATATTTGTATTTTTGGATTGCTTCTTGGTGAATAGAATTTTGACAGGATATTCAAAAAAAGTAGTTTTTCATAATAATTTCCTATCAGGAGGTTAAAAATCTATCCATGAACATTCATGCATTACTGGTAGAAATGTAAAATGGTCCTGCCACTTTGGAAAACTGTTCAGCAGTTTCTTAAAATGTTAAGCATAAATTTATCATGAGGTAGCAATTCAACTTCTAGGTATCTACCCAAGAGAAATGAAAACATATGCCCACACAAAACCTGTCTGTGCAACTTCACAGCAGAGTCATTCATGATAGCCAAAAAGTGGAAACAATTCAAAAGTCCATTAATTGGTGAATGCATAAACAAATGTAATATATAGAAATAAGGGAATATTTTCAGCAATTAAGAGGGCTGAGTATTGATACATGCTGTAATGTGGATGAACCTCAGAAACCTCATGCTAAGTGAAAGAAAAGACCACATATTTTATGATTCCATTCATATGACATTACTAGAGAAGATGGATTTATAGAAATTAGTGTAAATATGTGGTTACCTGGGGCTTAGAGTGTGAAAGAGAGTGACTGCAAATGGTCATAAGGTTTCTTTTTTGGAATGATTAAAAATATTCTAAAATTAGGTTGAATGATACTTGCACCACTCCCTATGTTTACTAAAAATCATTGAATAGTACACTTAAAGTGGGTAACTTTTAAGACACATAAATTTTACCTCAATAAATTGGATTAAACGCTGTCTGGAAAAATAAGATATGCTTGAGGCAAAATTTAAGGAACATTAAAACGATCTGATAGACATGTAGTGTTAGGCCATAACTTAATAGTTAAGAGACCAGAAAAGAAAGAGACATCATTTTTTATTGGATTTTAAAGAATTCTTTGTGGAACAAGTAGATTCTGAAATGATTATGAAACAGATGTGTTTGAGTTGAATGTTGAAAGACAAATAGAATTTATTCAAGAATTAATAATTTAACCCAAACCAAACTCCCTAAACATGTGTTTCTTTATTTCCTCTAGGGAACTTCAGAGTTGATTAGAATTCCGCTTGTTAAACACAATTTGATTTGTATTACCCTACCCTAGAATACTACTTTTCCTTTTAGAAGGCCCTTCATAGTAAGAATCGTAACTTATTTCTTTGTATTTCTCAACTAGGCATCACCTACACAAAGTATACATTAGTTAGGGCCCAATAAAAATAGCCTTTGGCTGCTTAACTGATGAATAGATATGTCGGGGTAGTACAAGGAAGGGCATAATGATGGGGTAGTGGGGCGAGAAGCCTGTTGCTTAAGAAAAGGTTGGACAGTTACTTAGGGCTGAATTAGGAGGCCCTGGAGTGGCAGGTATGGGAATTTGGCTATTGATGTAGCTAGTTGAGGAGCAAAAGAATGGCTGATGCAGGTCGTGTTTTGAAAAACAAACATATCAGCAGTGTGAAGAGTAGTTTGGTAGAGGATAATCTGGCATCAATTAACACGTGATCATTTTTCTTTTTTCTTCATCACACATATAAAGCTTAGTTAATTTTTATTGAGTATCTGGTGATTGTTTGCCTTACTTTAAATTCTGCTTCCTGGAAATCATTTGGTTCTTCGAACTTCTCCTTTGGCATTAACTTGAGGGGGCTGATTTCTATTGAAAAGTACCTCTAGAGCATGCTTTGCAACAAGACAACAATTTTTGCCATGAACTTCCATGCTGTTCTGCTATCATTGGTTTGAGAGTCTACAATAATAAAATATTCCTTTAAAAATATTGACCTAGACTAGATATTGCTTTTTATTTTTTTTTAAAATAACATGCTTGAAATTGAAAGCCACTTTGTTGCTACAGTACTTATTCACATGTGAGACCTTAATATCATGTCTGCAATATTTTCCCTCTTTCTGGTTAAAGGGGAAGATTTCTCAACATAGCACAAACTCACAGAGCCCTACTTTTAAGAGTAGCCTTGTAACTTAGTGCTTTTCAGTCTGACCCACAACACACCCAGCATCCCCCAATCAATGCACTGAGCTGGCGGGGCCTGAGGATTGGAGGGGAGTGTGATCTTAAAGTTGGTATCAATAACCATAGCACATAAACTCACACCCAGGTGTACATTTTCCTTCATTCCCCACATGAAATGGTGAGCTCAATACTATTCTATTTTGAAGGGAATTGAAGTTTGTGGAACTAAAGGGCTATTAATGCTACACAAATCACACTGAAGTTGCAGTGGACAGCTCCTACAACTTCATCTGGAGCTCATAAAAATCCAGAAGCCTTGTGTTCCCGGATTTGAGACCAAAAGGTGGGCAGATGCACAGTGACCTCTTTCAAAGGAAAGAGAAGAAATGCTTCAAAACAAAAAGGATATTAACCAGCTTTCATACACATACTCTCCATCATTCAGTGAGAGCTGAATTTGAGATTGATTCAAATAGCCTATTGCAGAATTGGATTCAATTAAAATTCACCACAATATCAAGATATGTGAGTGTAATTTTCTCCCCCAGTTAAGTGTGGCACAACCACAATAATCAGCATCAGGTGGTCAAACTGAACTGCCATATAGAAGGACTCAGAGCAGTTTGACCTACAAAAGAATAGTTCTGAAAATACCAGGTACCTCTCACCCAACACCCCTTTGATTTAGTCAAAGAAAATTCTAGTGGTTTAGAATCATGTTGAAAGATCAGTTGTCATTTAAAAAATATTATCTGGTTGTGATGCCAAACAACTATCAAATCAGATCTACACTTTGTATTAAAAGCAATAACTGAGTGGTGAGTTTTGTGTGTGTTGACCTCAAATAGAGAAATAAAGTCCAGGGAAATTAAGTCTATGATACTACAATTCATGTTAAGTTTTACTTTAATGGGATTATGTGTACTTAGATTTCACATGGATTTCACCTGGAGGATTAGAGAAGGAAGGTTCAAGAAGCTCAACTGAGGAGTAGAAGAAATCAATATCTATCGAGACAATGAGGTGTGTGGGAGTGTGGAGAGGTTTTGTGATCAGGTCCCAGAGATTGTTGTTCTAAAAAGGGATCAACTTTAGTCAAACCTTAAGCAACCTGGAAGACCCATAAGAGATTGGCCTGTTTTTGGTAAACAGGTGAGACTTGTGTTTTCTGAGTTCCTTTTACTTTTTAAAATCATTCCTTAAATGCATACCTGTGTTGCATTAAAATTTAATTTAATAAATAATTAATTATTGGGTGAATTTATTTTGTTGTTAACTATCAGTGATTACCCATTCTAATATAAGTGTATGCAAGGAGAAATAATTCTTGTTATATTAAAAAGTGGTTAAGAGAGTGATCACATAATAGCAAAAATGTGGTTGGAACTGGGATAATCCCCAGCCTCTGACCATCTGCTTCACTGACAACTGAACGTTTACCACACATATTTCATCTCCCTGGTGTAAGCTTTGCACTGTAATCCACGTAAGTAAAAATACTTCTGGGAAAGGTATGGATAGAAAGACCTCCTAGGGACCTTAGATATGATTTATTCCAATGTTTCACTTTAAAGAAGAGGATACTGAGGCCCAGAGAGGTCACATAGTGTCTTGTAGGACGTTCGCTGTGATTCTAGTACTAGGACTCACTTCTAGGCTTTTCTACCATATTGAATGCACTGCTTATTTAATAAGTTTCAAGTACTTTGACTTCAAATGCCCTTTCTGTGCAGCTGTGATTCTGATTCAAGAATCATTTCTTGAGACCCCCCCCCCACAAGGAGGTTATTGATTCATATTTCTAGTTATTGCTGAAAACAAACACAGTCATTTGAAGAAATAGAAACAAGAGTTTTACACAGGGGTCTGCTGTTGGGTTTAGTTGTAAAACATACCTACTCTAGATGATTTTACTGTAGAGAACTTCTTTGTAAAAGATTTAAGGACTTTCTGGAAAGAATAGAGAGAATATTGGTACATAATGAATGTTTAATGTTGAGAACAGAGTGACTTTCTCCTAAAAGTCATGGTTGGTCACTCACTGAGTTATAATCTCCGTAGAAACAAAAGCTAATATTTATGACTGATCATCATGTAACACAGTGTTCAAAAGACCTTATTTGATTTAACTTATTTTATCTTTACCATGATACTACCAGAATTTGAGTAATTTGCCCAGATCTTAAGGATCACATTCAGTATTCGATCTCTAGCATTTTGCTTTCAGAATGCAATGTGCGGAACAATACAGACCCTTGTTATAGAACAAAGCTTATTTCCTACACTCTCTTCTTTGGTGCTCATTATTAGAGTTTCCAGCCTCATACTTGTGTGACCTGAATCTCTAACACTTTAGTATGAATTACTTATATTAATTGCTTTCCTGTTATGTAAGGAGATACTCTGATAAAGGAAGTCCTGGGGTTAGAGGCTTGACTAGGATAGGGTTATGTAAAGTCTAGGACTTCTCAAGATTAATTAGCACAATGTCAAAATTTTTCTTATGGCCAGTGGCACCACTCTATTTTGTGATGAAGAAGATTACAGTGAGAAATTTTGTCTAAGATGCTGGAGACTCAATTCTGCCATTTATGTACTGTGTGACCTTTAGCAAATTTCCTTTGTTCTTCCAGGGACCTTAGGTTTATCATCTGTGTGATCATCTTTATGTTTTCTTCTTGCTTTAACCATCTAGGAATTTAAAGTTTGTTTCTCCCACTGGACCACTGTTCTGGAAAAGCAGACTAGTTAACTTCATCTACAGATGACAGTGTGGGCCTCCATGTTCCAAGCGAACGCTCTTCTCTTGTTTTTATGGTGAGTCATTTTTTAGTAGCAAAGCAAGTAGGACTGCCTCCAAGCCAACTCATCACTGGCAGGAAATCATTATAGTGCCTGGCATTATTCCTACCCATTTCCTTTGATTCCTCACTTCTCGACTCTCAGTCATAAGGGAAAGGGGTTCCCCGTTGGCCTATTTTGTCAGAGAACGTGTGGAGAGGAAAGAGAGGGGGTGATAGGAAAGAGAAAGAGCTGTCTGAGCTGTGTCTGTCTGAGCACAGCCAGGATTGATTGCCTTGGCTTCCTACATGTGCACCTCTTCTTCAAGAAAACTGCATGAAGCAAGGGGGCTACTCCACAGTCAGGAAGGCTGAATGCAAAGCTGCTCCATGAGATAAAAGAGAATACAATCATGATCATCTTGAAAACCATCACTAATCCCCAGTCCTTATCACCAAAGACAAAAACAGCTCCCACTTCTATACCTTGCATTCAGTCTTGGCACTCCCTCCCCTCCATATTCCCCTATTAATCTTTCTGTACATTTAAAATAAGTTCCACTAGGATAAGTATTAAAGCAAGAGAAATCACACTATCCAATTTGCTTTGGGCTGTCAGAGATGTCAGCACTGTTGAAGTAGGTGGGGGATGTAGAGGTGGATTTGGAGAGGGAGTTACCTGATGATGGAAGAGGAAGGGGAAGGATGAGAAATCAAACACACAGATCAGGGGCCAAGATAACCCTCTTTTAGGTCACAAGAGTCTCCCTCTCCTAGTTTCCAAGAAGGATGTAGTTCAGAAGAAGCCAAAAGAGTGTATTATTTTGGCAATCTTAAGGATAAATCATCTGGTTCCAACGTGAGTCACGTGTTTCACTGTCAAGATGCACAGAAATCAAAACCACAGAACCTCAGATCTCTAGTCAATACAGACTGTGAGAATGAAACTTTCTTCTATTTCCCTCTCCTCAGCCTCTGTCATTTGATGATTTCAGTGTGAATACTCAGCACATGGAAGAAGCTCAATTGATGTTGTCTGAATGGACCTATACAAATCTTTTTTTTTTTTTTTCTGAGCCTTACTCTTTTTATTTAATAATATCTTGGACATTGTTGTATGTTCAAATATAGAACCACCTCATTATTTCTGATGGCTACAGAATCCTCGTGATTTATGGAACAAATTACATCATTTGGGGTTGAAGAGAGAAGCAGGCCATTCTAAGTGATCTAGAAGAATTAGACCTGGGGGCCAGTTAGGCATCCTATGAAGTCTGTGGGCTCCATCAGTGGTACCCGGTTGGAAGTCAGGAGGGCTGGCAGTTGGACATAAAGTTTCGACGGTGCATCAAGAACAACTGGGAAGCCATGAAGATAAAGTGAAGCCATGTCTTTCTCTCACCACTTCTATCGTTGACCATTCAGGGGAACTGCAGGATAAGCTGGTGCCCTTTACCACAGAGCCAAACTTGCACCTGGCCAGGATGCACAGAACCTGCCAGGGGCAAAGCAGCAGAAGCTGTAGGAGCTGCACCATGATGGCTGCCGTGCCTGTAAGTGAGCGGATTGCACATGAAGTGCATGGCACCTGCCATACACCAACCTTCAAACTCAATATGGGCTGCACTTCTGCTCTGCTCACCTGACACATTTCTCTTGGTGAGCCCCGATCCAGAAAATTTACGAGGAAGAGATTGGGAAAACTAGTTCCAGCTTAGCTGGGCTCTGGAGTCCAAGCTCTACATTAGCCCCACATTGATGGAAACTGAGGGTGTTTCTCATCTTTTAAGTCTCTAAGTGATTTTGTAATGAATAGCTCTATACTTGCTTCGTTGTTCACTGGTGTAAGTACACCTAGAAAATTAATTTCTGAAAGTGGAATAGCTGGCCTGGATATGTGAACTTTTAAATTTTATTAGATATTGTTAAATTTCATTCCAAAGAGTTTGTACCAATTTACATTCCTGTCAGTGATGTATGAGAATTTGGATTTCACAGCATCCTCATCATATACAACTCTTAACATTGAGAATTTCAAGAAAAGATAGGTGTAACAAAAATAAAGAATATGAAGATACATGCAAAAGGCCTCCCCTCCTCAACCCGTTCATACACATACATAACACACCAGAAAGTCAACCAAAATTTCATGTAGTTTGTAGTTTGGTGAAAGGATTGAGTGATTTGCAGTGAATTTAAACCAGTGCAGAATTTCCAGACCTAATGTTGCCATCATCTTGTCTGAAGGCAACATAGGTGGAAATTTCCACGCATGTGGGCTCTTGGGTCAGCAGATGGCGATGTTTCTCAGTTTTACACGAAGACATGGGCCAGAGGCCATTAGAGATGCAGGGTGTGTTTATCAGATGGCTGTTAAATAGCTCAAAATCTGTAAAGGCGTGGCAAATCAGCGCTTATTTATTTATTTTTACTTAGAGTTGGTGAATTCAGTAAAATTCTATAATGGGCAAATGAACACTGTGTGTTTGTGCTGGGGATGGGAGCAGAGGATGACCTGAATCTCTGAATCTGTGATGGTTGAGTAGCTCGATTTTATCTCCCTCTGTTGCTTTTTAAAATGAGATTCCTCTTGTGCTGCCTTCTGACAGCCTGGATTTAGTCAGTGTGGGACCAAAGGGCACCTGACAGCAGCTTGTTCATTTCTTTTCCATTTCTTTAGAAGTGGGCTCCTCCTCCAGCATCAGCCAGTTTGGCTCTGGTTCCTGCGGCTGAGGCAGAATCTGTGTGGGGCTGGGTCAAGGAGCCAGAGCAAGGCAGCTCAGGGTGAGGATGGGGAGGGAGAGTGCTCAGGCAGCCCCTCCCAGGTGGCCTACTCAGCTGCACAGGAGAACTGGAGATGGGCCCATCCCTCCCTGCCTGACACAGCAGCTATTGCACTGAGAGCCAGACTCTGCCTGGAGAGAGACAGATCTGTTTTAAGCAGAGTGAGAGAAATTTGGGTAATAAACTGGTCTTAAAATACTGCCTGTTCTGTGTGTTGTCCCATGAAGGGAAATGGTATCACCTGGGATCCAGGGCATTTGGTTTTTTAGGTCTGGAGGTGCCACTATCTCAATGTAGGATATTAAACTTGTTCTTTTCATCTGTAGTGTAATCCCTTTGAAGAATATTCTCCAACCATATTTAAATTATATTCTTCTGAACTAACAACCTTGTCTATTCAGGGGAATTTTTAGATGCCAGGGCTCTACTTTCACTCAAATAGAATTTCTGGGAATGGGACCTCAGCATGCGTCTTTTTGACAAGCTGTCCAGGTGATTCTAATGTACAGCCAGAGATGAGAAATGTCATTCTAACCAGGGGTTCTCAAAGGAAGGTCCCAGGACCAGCAGCATCAGCTTCACTTGAGAACATATTGGAAATGAAAATTATCAGAATCAGAAATCCTAAAGATGGGCCCAGCCATCTGTGTTTTAACAAGCCCTCCAAGTGATTGTTATACATGCTGAAGTTTGAAACCCACTGTTGCATTTGGGAGGAGGAGGTTTCCCCACATTTTTGTAGCTAGGTGGTACTGGTATCTACTTTGGCAGTGGGCTGTGAACACAGATGTTCTACATCATTTCCTGGCCTAAGGTTTAAATGCTGGCACTTGACCGTTCATTTTCTCAACCCCCTAAGCTATGTGATTTTAACAGCCAGGAATGCAGCACATTGGCCCCTCTGTTAGCTTGGACCCCAGAATTGCTAGATAAATGCCTTGTGAATGAGAAAAAAACAACAGAAAACTTTAATGCATTAAATGATCAAAGTTTTGTAGCTATTTACTACCATATACCCTACCTTTCCTGATTAATACAGTTATTCATGTTATAGTTCCAACTATTTGTTTGGGTTGGTGCTGATAAGATAAGAAGAGAAGCTAAAGGCACAGGTTATGTTATAGTTATGCTGAATGGAATCATAGGACTGTGGGAAAGGTATACAATATTGGGAGTGCACCAAGGCCTGGCCTCTGGAGAGGAAGTTGGGGCAGAACATGAAAAAGTGGTGGAACATAAGCAGGACCCCCACAGAGTATTCAAACAAACTTTGTTTCACATTTCTGCTAAGAGGATATACTTAGGTCTAATATTTTAAATATGTTCTGATATCTGGGTCTGATTCACACATTCTAGAAAAGGGAATAAAATTGAAAAAATAATCAGCCTCATATACCGAGGTATCCAAATAACTATTTTTGGTATTTTAGTGTCCAAACATTGAGGTCTGTGTTTGCAACCTTTAAGATTCTTCTTAAAACCCTGGATAGTCATGATGAAACCAGGAATTTGGTATTGCTTTTCTTCCACTGTAAGAGCCTAAATCTTGAAGTGCAATCAACTTATCTTAGACCCTTTCTGAGCAGATTACTTTGTCTCTCAATGACAGAAACTGCAAAAATTTGTGTTCTTTCACTAAGGCAAGTGTCTTTGGGGTTAGTCTCTGTACTAGGCTGCTTGGGCTGTTATAACAAAATACCAAAGACTGTGTGGCTTAAATAACAGAATCTATTTGCTCACAGTTCTGGAAGCTGGAAGTCCAAGAACAAGATGACAGCAGGGTTGGTTTCTCCTGAGGCCTCTCTCCTTGGCTTGCAGATATTTGCCTTCTTTGTGTGTGTACACTCTTGATTTTTCTTCCTCATCCTCCTATAAGGTGGGATTAAGGTCCCACCCTTAAGGGGTGTTTGGTTCTAGGAACCCCAGGAATACCAAAATCTGAGGATGCTCAAGTTCCTTGTATAAAATTATGTAGTACAGTTAGCCCTCTGTATCTGGGGGTTCAACACCACACCCATAAATAAGGAAGGCCAACGTTATTTGCTTAAAGGTCCTATCTTCAAACATAGTCATATGGCAGTGGGGTTAGTACTTAAACATGAATGTTAGGGACATACAATTCATTTCATAGCAGTCTTTCTCCTCAATTGCTTCTTCCTTTTTATATTATAGCCGTTACTCTGTAAAGGCTGCTTCACAGATCTGGTTACATCCAATCCATGCTTCATATTTGTTAGCAGAAATTTTCCCATATCTTTGTTTTGTCACTTTTACATTGATCTTTCTTAATTATTACTGTTCCCACTTGCCAACAGATTGTTGTCATCAAAATCAACATCACCACCATCATTAATGTTGTCATCTTAACCAACATTTATTGAAACTTTCCTATGTTGTCAGGGCCTGAGCTAAGTTACATTGATCAAAACATCATACATTTAACCATCCCCCATCAGTTTCCTCATTTTCTCTGCCTTGTAACTTTCTATCACTTTTGTATAGTCTTCTGACATGGAAATACTGCTTTGGTCAAAGAAATGTACCTTTGATCTTTTAAGTATATCTTGCTCATTCCTATCTTTGTCCATTTACTCAAAATTACAATGCTCTTTTTTTGCCTCATTAAGATATGACACTTAGTACTTTGTTTATAAAAAATAAATGCTCAATAGTCATTCCTCCAGAGAGCTCTTTGTGACTTAAGTTAGGAGAGCACAACAAAAGCTGCTGTTATGTCTGTGTAAGAGCTTTCCCCTATAGAGTTGGTGTTGAAGATCTCCCAAGAGTTGATCTGAATTGGGTCATTAAGATGGATGAAATAACCATATTGACTATTTAGTGAGCTTGTTATTTCAGTCACCTTAATGAGAGAATTAGATCGACCTTAAAACACTCCAAATCGTTATTTGATGATCGACCCAGAAGAAATCAATCTGTCTGTGTTGCTCTACATGAATCCTCTGCTCCGTTCAACCAGATTCACTCACCATAACCCCTCTAAACTTGAGCTCTGCATGTGCGTGTGCACGTGCATGCACGCATACACACACACACACACACACACACACACACACACATGCAGAGCTGTGGAGCAGATGGTAGAGTGAATTCAGACCCTGCACTTTAGTGGTTATAGGACCATTCCATTTAACTTCTCTGAGCATGAATTTCCTAACAATCCTGTGCAAAATGACAAATTTGACCCTTTTTTTTTTCTGTGTTGAAGCAACATTGTCTTTATTACATTCAGCACAGAGGCAGGCATTATTTTCAGACAGGGTCATTCTATGATATTATCCCATAATCAGATCCCAATAATATTTTAATGACAAAAAATCCAAACACGTACCAAGACAAAACAAAATGCATGATGGAACACTGGAGAATGGATATTATATGAGAAAGTGAAAGTCCAATACCTTCCTCTCAAATTAGGGAAAATCAGGTTAATTCAGTGAGAAAAGCCTATAGACTAAGACTAAATATTTTTAAGATACCCATTCTCTCCAACTTAATTTATAAATGTAATATAATCCCATTTAAAATTCCAGGTAGAAACTGAAATAAATAAATAAATAAATAAATAAAATTCCAGGTAGAAAGACATGCGCTCACTCCCTCTTGAGAGAGCACCGGAATCACAACTAACTGCTGAATTATAGACAGGAAGACACTGGAACTCAACAGAAAAGATACCCCACACCCAAAGACAAAGGAGAAGCCAAAATGAGATGGTAGGAGGGGCACAATAACAATAAAATTAAATCCCATAACCACTGGGTGGTTGACTCACAAACTGGAGAACAATTATACCACAGAAGCCCACCCACCAGAGTGAAGGTTCTGAGCCCCACATCAGGCTTCCCAACCAGGGGGTATGGCAATGGGAGAAGGAATTCCCAGAGAATCAGACAGTGAAGGCTAGCAAGATTTGATTGCAGGACTTCGACAGGGCTGGGTGAAACATAGACTCTACTCTTGGGAGGCAAACATAAAGTAGTGTGTGCATGATGACCCAGGGGAAGAAGCAGTGACCCCATAGGAGATTGAACCAGACCTACCTGCTAGTGTAGGAGGGTCTCTTGCAGAAGTGAGGGGTAGCTGTGGCTCACTGCAGGGACAAGGACACTGGCAACAGAAGTTCTGGGAAGTACTCCTCGGCATGAGGCCCCCCAGAGTCCACCATTAGCCCCACAAAACAGCCTCGAGGCTCCTGTGCTGGGTCACTTCAGGACAAACAACTGAAAAGGAGGAAACTCAGTCCAACCCATCAACAGAAAAGTGGATTAAAGTTTTACTGAGTTCTGCCCACCAGAGCAACACCCAGCTGTACCCACCACCATTCCCTCCCTTCAGGAAACTTGCACAAGCCTCTTCTATAGCCTCATCCATGAGAGAGCAGACAGCAGAAGCAATAAGAATTACAATCCTGCAGCCTGTGGAATGAAAACCACATTCACAGAAAGATAGACAAAATGAAAAGGCAGAGGACCAGATGAAGAAACAAGACAAAACCCCAGAAAAACAACTAAATGAAGTGGAGATATACAGC
This sequence comes from Platanista minor, assembly GCA_004363435.1. Classification (NCBI taxonomy): domain Eukaryota; kingdom Metazoa; phylum Chordata; class Mammalia; order Artiodactyla; family Platanistidae; genus Platanista; species Platanista minor. The sequence continues at coordinate 15,370 of RJWK010015309.1, forward strand.
CTTGCAGAAACAGAATTCAGAATAATGATAGTGAAGATGATCCAGGACCTCAGAAAAAGAATTAAGGTAAAGATTGAGAAGATGCAAGAAATGTTTAACAAAGACATAGAAGAATTAAAGAACAAACACCTAGGAGATTTAAAGAAGAAACAGAGATGAACAATACAATAACTGAAATGAAAAATACACTAGAAGGAATCAATAGCAGAATAACTGAGGCAGGAGAATGGATAAGTGACCTGGAAGACAGAATGGTGGAATTCACTGCTGCAGAACAGAATAAAGAAAAAAGAATGAAAAGAAATGAAGATGGCCTAAGAGACCACTGGGACAACATTAAATGCAACAATATTTGCATTATAGGGGTCCCAGAAGGAGAAGAGAGAGAGAAAGGACCAGAGAAAATATTTAAAGAGATTTTAGTGGAAAACTTCCCTAACATGGGAAATGAAATAGCCACCCAAGTCCAGGAAGCACAAAGAGTCCCAGGCAGGATGAACCCAAGGAGAAACACACTGACACTCATAGCAATCAAGAAGACAAAAATTAAAGACAAAGAAAAATTATTCAAAGCAGTAACGGAAAAGTGACAAATAACATACAAGGGAACTCCCATAAGGTTAACAGCTGATTTCTCAACAGAAACTCTACAGGCCAGAAGGGAGTGGAGTGATATATTTTAAATGATGAAAGGGAAGAACCTACAACCAAGATTACTCTACCCGGAAAGGATCTCATTCAGATTCAATAGATAAATCAAAACGTTTACAGAGAAGCAAAAGCTAAGAGAATTCAGAAGCACCAAACCAGCTCTACAACAAACGCTAAAGGAACTTCTCTAAGTGGGAAACACAAGAGAAGGAAAGGACCTACAAAAACAAACACACGGCTTCCCTGGTGGCACAGTGGCTGAGAGTCTGCCTGCTGAACAGGGGACACAGGTTCATGCCCCGGTCCAGGAAGATCCCACATGCCATGGAGTGGCTAGACCCGTGAGCCATGACCTCTGAGCCTGCACATCTGGAGCCTGTGCTCCACAACGGGAAAGGCCACAACATTGAGAGGCCCGTGTACCACAAAACAAAACAAAACAAAAAAACAAGCACAAAACAATTAAGAAAATGGTCATAGGAACATACATATTGAAATTTACCTTAAACGTGAATGGATTAAATGCTACAACCAAAAAACTCAGGCTTGCTGAATGGATACAGAAACAAGACCTGTGTATATGCTGTCTACAAGAGACCCACTTCAGACCTAGGGACACATACAGATTGAAAGGGAGGGGATGGAAAATGATATTCCATGCAAAAGGAAATCAAAAGAAAGCTGGAGTAACAATACTCATATCAGATAAAATAGACTTTAAAATAAAGAATGTTACAAGAGACAAAGAAGGACACTACATAATGATCAAGGGATCAATCCCAGAAGAAGATATAACAATTATAAATGTATATACACCTGACATAGGTGCACCTCAATACATAAGGGAATGATAACAGCTACAAAGAGGAAATCTACAGTAACACAATAATAATAATAGTGGGGGACTTTAACACCTCACTTACACTGATGGACAGATCATCCAGACAGAAATAATAAGGAAACACAAGCTTTAAATGACACAATAGACCGGGCAGATTTAATTGATATTTATAGGACTTTCCATTCAAGAACAGCAGATTACACTTTCTTATCAAGCGTGGAACATGCTCCAGGATAGATCACATCTTAGGTCACAAATGAAGCCTTGGTAAATTTTAAAAAATTGAAATCATATAAAGCATCTTTTCCAACCACAGTGTTATGAGATTAGAAATCAAGTATAGGGGAAAAAATGTAAAAGCACAAAGACGTGGAGGCTAAATATGTTATTAAATAACTAAGAGGTCACTGAAGAAATCAAAGAGGAAATCAGAAAATACCTAGAGACAAATGACAATGAAAACACGATGATCCAAATCCTACAGAATGAGCAAAAGCAGTTCTAAGAGGGAAGTTTATAGCAATACACTCCTACCTCAAGAAACAAGGAAAATCTCAAATAAACAATTTAACCTTACAACTAAATGAATAAAAGAAGGAAGAAACAAAACCCAAAGGTAGTAGAAGGAAAGAAATCGTAAAAATCAGACCACAATTAAATGAAATAGAAAAACAACAACAAAAAAAATAGCAAAGATCAATAAAACTAAAAGGTGGTTCTTTGAGAAGATAAACAAAATTGATAAACCACTAGCCAGACTCATCAAGAAGAAGAGGGAGAGGACTCAAATCAATAAAATTAGAAATGAAAAAGGAGAAGTTACAACAGACACCACAGGAAAACAAAGTATCCTAAGAGACTACAAGAACTCTATGCCAATAAAATGGACAGCTTGGAAGAAATGGACAAATTCTTAGAAAGGTATAATCTTACAAGACTGAACCAGGAAGAAATAGAAAATATGAACAAACCAATCACAAGTAACGAAATTGAAACTGTGATTAAAAATCTTCTAACAAACAAAAGTCCAGGACCAGATGACTTCACAGGTTAATTTGATCAAACGTTTAGAGAAGAGCTAACACCCATCCTTCTCAAACTCTTCCAAAAAATTGCAGAGGAAGGAGCACTCCCATATTCATTCTACAAAGCCACCATCACCCTGATACAAAAACCAGACAAAGATATCACAAATAAAAGTAAATTATAGACCAATATCACTGATGAATATAGATGCAAAAATCCTCAACAAAATGCTAGCAAACAGAATCCAACAACATATTAAAAGGATCATACACCATGATCAAGTAGGATTTATCACAAGGATGAGAAGATTCTTCAGTATATGCAAATCAATCAATGTGATACACCATGTTAACAAATTGAAGAATAAAATCCATATGATCATCTCAGTAGAAGCAGAGAAAGCTTTTGACAAAATTCAACAGCAATTTATGGTAAAAACTCTCCAGAAAGTAGGCATAGAAGGAACCTACCTCAACATAATAAAGGACATATACAACAAACCCACAGCAAACATCATTCTCAATGGTGAAAAACTGAAAGAATTTCCACTAAGATCAGGAACAAGACAAGGATGCCCACTCTTCCCACTCTTATTCAACACAGTTTTGGAATTCTAGCCTTGGAAAGCAGAGAAGAAAAAGAAATAAAAGGAATACAAATTGGAAAAGAAGAAGTAAAAGTAGATGACATGATACTATACATAGAGAATCCTAAAGATGCCACCAGAAAACTACTAGAGCTAATCAATGAATTTGGTAAAGTTGCAGGATACAAAATTAATGCAGAGAAATCTCTTGCATTCTTATACACTAACAATGAAAGATCAGAAAGAGAAATTAAGGAAGCAATCCCATTCACCTTTGTAACAAAAAGAATATAATACCTTGGAATAAACCTACTTAAGAAGGTTAAAGACCTTCACTCATAAAACTATAAGGCACTGATGAAAGAAATCCAAGATGACACAAAGAGATGGAGAGATATACCATGTTCTTGGATTGGAAGAATCAATATTGTGAAAATGACTACTACCCAAATCAATCTACAGATTCAATGCAATCCCTATCAAATTTACCATTGGCATTTTTTGCAGAACTAGAACAAAAAATCTTAAAATTTGTATAGAAGCACAAAAGACCCCAAATAGCCAAAGCAATCTTGAGGGAAGAAAATGGAGCTGGAGGAATCAGACTCCCTGATTTCAGATTATACTACAAAGCCACAGTAATCATGAGAGTATGGCACTGGCACAAAAACAGAAATATAGATCAATGGAACAGGATAGAAATCTCAGAGATAAACCCATGAACCTATAGTCAACTAACCTGTGACAAAGTAGGCAAGGATATACAATGGAGAAAAGACAGTCTCTTCAGTAAGTGGTGCTAGGAAAACTGGACAGATACATGTAAAAGAATGAAATTAGAACATTCCCTAACACCATACACAAAAATAAACTGAAAATGGATTAAAGACCTAAATGTAAGACCAGACACTATAAAACTCTTAGAGGAAATCATAAGAAGAACACTCTTTTACATAAATCACAGAAAGATATTTTTTGACCCACCTCCTAGATTAATGGAAATAAAAACAAAAATAAACAAATGAGACCTAACTTTAAAGCTTTTGCACAGCAAAGGAAATCATAAGCAAGACGAAAAGAGAACCCTCAGAATGGGAGAAAATATTTGCAAATGAATCATCAGACAAAGGATTAATCTCCAAAATATATACACAGCTCATGCAGCTCAATATTAAAAAAACAAACAACCCAATCAAAAAATGGGTGGAAGATATAAATAGATATTTCTCCAAAGAAGACATACAGATGGCCACGAGGCACATGAAAAGCTGCTCAACATCACTAATTTTTAGAGAAGTGCAAATCAATCAAAACTACAATGGGGTATCACCTCACACAGGTTAGAATGGGCATCATAAGAAAATCTACAAACAACAAATGCTTGAGAGGGTGTGGAGAAAAGGGAACCCTCTTGCACTGTTGGTGGGAATGTAAATTGATACAGCCACTGTGGAGAGCAGTATGGAGGTTCCTTATAAAACTAAAAATAGAATTACCATATGACCCAGCAATCCCACTATTGGACATATGCCCAAAGAAAACCATACTTCAAAATACACATGCACCCCAAATTTCATTGCAGCACTATTTACAATAGCCAGGTCAGGGAAGCAATCTAAATGCCCATCAACAGACAAATGGATAAAGAAGATGTGGTACATATATACAATGGAGTATTAGTCATAAAAAGAAACGAAATTTGGTCATTTGTAGAGACGTGAATGGACCTAGAGACAAACCTAGAGATTTTTTCCCTGAGAAGAGATTCTCTTTGCTGTACACCTGAAACTAACACAACACTGTAAATCAACTATACTCCAATAAAAAATTTTAAAAAAACGAAGTATAAAATTTGTAGGAAGTAGTACATACTGAAAAAATTGTACAGAAAAATTTCTCATGGGATCAGAGAATGAGAAAACAATTACTTCCATCGAAAGAAGTTACCCAAAACTTTATAGAAGAGATGTAACCTATAAACAGTACTCAGTAAAATATAAAGATGATGACCTTAAAAAAACAAAAAAAATTGAAGAATAAGTTTGAAGCCTTCCCATCTCAGGAAACAATTGTGTATTGTGTTATTTTACCTTTATTGACCATTTTGATGTTTACAAACTGCAAGTCTTACACCACTCTAAGGCTGCCTTTTGTCTTCATACGAAGTCTGTCTCACACTTTGTCTCCTATTTTAAATGCCTTCCCATGCTTTCTGCATGTCCAAATTCTACCCCCTTGGCAGTGCCAGCTTCAGCTCCAGTTCCCTCTGAAGATTTTCTTGGCTCCTCCATGACTGTCTGTGTATTATCTTTTCTGTCTCACTGTGTATTACCCTTATTGTGTTATCCCATTTATGAATTTGGGGAATGTTCCAGCTGGGAAATACTTTATATCTGCTTGCAGTCCTGACCCTTCATTATTCAAAAGAGAAAACTGGGGCACAGACTGATCAATGCCTTACCCAGGGATACAGATCAGACAACCTTAAACAGTGAAACTTTCCTTGGACCCAAGAATTAGGTAGTGACTACAGCCTTTCCCAGTAAACTTCATTGCGTATGCAAAAGAGAGGTGACAGGACAGTTTTCACTGAAGCAGTGGGCCATGCCAAGTCTACTGAAGAGTATTTGTTGTTGTTTGATTTTTGTAGGAGAGGGAGTAAATTATAACCCTCTCTTTCCCTCCACCGGTTGATGAACCAGTTGAGAATGAGACATGAGAGTCAGATAGATGGATATTATTAGTAAGTCTAGATTGAAGAATGCAGTGCAGATTTAAGATCGAAACTGCATATCTTAACAGTTTTCCTCACATTTAGATCCTGGTATTAATCCCTGACCCCTGCTAAATGCACATTTTCTCTCTGTAAAGGAGAGTGTGGGCATGCAAAAAAATGCTCTTCTGCAGCATTCCTGCCTCATCCCTGTGAGTCATGGCAGTGGGGACAGCAAGAGAACTCCCTGCTAGAAGGCAGACTTGAGCCATTGTCCAGCTGAGTTCAACCCATGGAGGGTAGGAGCACAACAAACACCTGTCTGGCATGCAGGCTGGCTTGTAAGAGATCCCAGGACTCTGCTCTACTCAGTTCCTTCTTTCTAACTTCACCAGCCACACAAGTTACTCCTCAACCCCTTGGCAAGGAGTTGCTGAGGTGAGGTTCTCAGTATAGTATAGTATAGTATAGTATAGTATAGTATAGTATAGTATAGTATAGTGTAGTGTGGAAGTTGCTAATCTGTGGACTAAGAAACACTGCGGGAAGGGCAGTGGAGCATAGCTCTATCTGCTGTACTGCATAGAAGTCAGCCTTTGTGCCTGTGTGTGTCTTGCTCTGCCTACAATTTTGGAGTCCCACAGTTCTAGGCATCTACGAGGGACAGAAAATAATCTTGATTCTTCCACAGATGTTTGACAATACTTTGCCCAGACTCAGAAGTTGAGGCTTGAATGCCAATCTGTCTCTTTATTTGATGAATGTCAATCTGTCTCTTTATTTAATGCTGAGGACTTTACAAAAGGTTTTATTTTTTCCAGGATATTATAGAGAAGGAAAATTATACTTCCTGGAGGACATAGACTGATTCAGTTTCCTGGTTATTATAACCTAATTAGTTTAAATGGAAGGACCAGTTGGAAATGTCACCATGGTTTCTGGACCCTCTAACTATTTTTTCCCTAAACTGGACCTAGCTCCTAGTTACCAGAGTAATTGTTTTGTGAAACCATAGTTAATACTGCAAAACCAACATTTCCCACCTGATGTTGCCTTCTTTGGGGAAGCATGTAGTTTTATGTGTAAAAATCACAGAATGAGAATTACAGGAATCCTAGCTCATCCCAGCAGCAGTATCTGTTGATCCAGTCACTGGCATAGAATTTTGGGTCTTTGATATGGAAGGCTATAAGGAAGATATCTAGGATCTAACATGTGTCATTCTTGTCCTCACTGTACTTTTAGATAGCCGAGACCAACATTTTGGGGCAGCATTAGCTAGTGGAAAGAGCAGTGTACTGTGAGGGGATGTGGTCAGAAGGCCCACATTCTAGCATAGCTCCACCACGGTCAACCTTCTCTGTACCCTCAGGCAAGTCACTTCATCTCTGGGCTTTGTTAGATTATCTCTAAGGTCCCTTCCAGCCCTGAATTCTGTGGATATGATGTCTCTGACCTTAGGGACTTGCCAATATACAAAAGAAAGAGGTGTATATGCATATGAACATTGAACGCAGCTCTATTTACAAATGGGATGGTGCAAAAGACAGATTAAGCCTAAAGAGATGAGGGTTGAGGGGACGTCTTGGATTATTCTAGACTTGTATAGAAAATATTTCTGTCCATCCCACCTTGCCTTTCAAATACCAGTTAACTTACATTTTCTGCAGTCCTTAGGCTTGTTGCAACACAGGAGCTTACATGCATGGGATGTAGGTCAGCTGGCCTAGTGATTCACAGGAGAGGAACATCTCACACAGAAATGTATACACTGGAGTTAGGAGAGCCGAGTTCTACAGCTGTCACCAATTGTGTGTTTTTATTGCTTAAGAAAAATATAAATAGCAGCTATTTTTCCATGCTCTAGTGATATATATCTGCCTTATGCTAAATATTTCTTGTCGAAAAGACCGAACTGCTAAACTAGCCATAGCATTTAAATAAACCCTGTTATTGTGTTTTTAACTTTTGTCAGGCACAGTGAAGTTAAGAGATTTGCCTGATGTCAAACTTGTAAATCAATGACAGAGTCAAGTTCTACTCTAGTTCTGTACCCAGAGTGCAAGTTAAATCTTATTGTGCTTCTCTTCATATTGTCCATCTATCTATCCATCCATCTATTTAGATATATTATATGTATTTACATATTATTATACATGTTATTAATATATACATATTATTTACATATACCTATGTATACACCTGTATATATTTATAGCTATTTATCTTGTTGCATTGGATATTTTCTGAAACATCTGTATCATTAACCACTATTTACTGAAAGTTCACTATGTGCCAGACTGTACTAGCATCTTACATATATTTCATTATGTAATACTTTTCTCAGAACTGCCTTAGGAGAATACATTTTATTATTCACCAGTAGAGCAGCTCAGATTCAAACACCCATAACCTAAATATGAAGTCTGTCCACACTCTTCGTCACTGTACCACATGACCTATTATTCATGCATTTATTTATTTATTTATTTATTTATTTATTTATTCATTCATTCATTCATTCATTCATTCATTCAACAGATGTTTATTAAGCACTGATGTGCTAGGTGTTGTGTGTCTACTGCAAAAAAATATCATCAAGCACCTTCTCAAGTTCAACTTTACCAAGGCCTTCTTCTTAGAAATCTTTTTACTGGGAATTCTAAACAAAGTTCAGCATTTGCTGCAGGAGAACTTGCAGTTGCAGCTATACTTTTAGAGTGTTACAAGTGTGAGACTTAGGGAACTACATGAATATACAGAAGTTTATTTGTAAATTTTCCACTAATTTTTGGTGGAAGGCTATGTGACTTATATAGAGCATGAAAAGCTCAGATATTTCTGTTTTATGAAGATTCTGTCTTATAAGAACCTAGGATTGTGTCCCCATGACCACAAATCATTGGTTGACCAGTGAAACGGTGGACATTTTATTAACCACAAAAAGTCCACTCAGTCCACCTTCTCATCTCCCACATTTTGAAAAATATCTTCTTATGGAAGTTTAAAACCTACACCAAAATAGACAGAAATAGTATAATGAAATTTCTTGCATGTATCACATTTGTTCAAAATTCATTGACTCATGGACAATCTTGTTTCATCTATGTCCCTATTTGCTTCTTCCAGAAATCATATTATCTCTTCTATAAAGATTTTATTATGCATCTCTAAAATATAATAACTTTCAGAAAATATAACCACACTATTATTGTCATATATAAAAGAAGTTAAAATAGTTTCTTTAATATAGCCAGTCAGTATTCAAATTTCTAATAATTTCATAATATCATTTTCCCCAGTTTATTTCTTTGAATTAGGATCCAAATAAGGCCCATGCATTGTTATCGATAGCTATATCTCATGAGTTCCCTTTTAACTTATAAGTTCTTTCTCCATTTCCTTTTATTTCCTTTGCACATTATTTGCAGGAGAAATTTGGTCATTTGTCCTGTAGAAGTTTCCACAGTTTTGCTGATTGTAACACTGTGATGTCACTTAACACCTTCCTTTTCCTCTGTATTTCCCGAAATTGATAGATAGATCTGGAGGAGGCTTTACCAGATTCAGGTTCAATTTGTTTTTTGGCAAATAAACTCATAGATGGTTATGTTTTCTTCCATCAGGAAATATTTACTGCTTGGCTATCTCTTTTTATGATGTCAGCAGCCATTGATGCTTATTGCCTTGTTCCATTAATTCGTTGGGGGTTTCACAATAATAATATTCTATATTTTCTTTACATTTATTATCTAGGATACTTCTTTAAAGAGGAATTTCCCTTTTTAAGTATTTGGTAGCCCAGTGGTTCAGTGTGTATAGGAAAGTCAGGATAGATGTTTAACTCTTTCTCTTTATTAACCAGTTTTCAAAATAATGATACAAACTACTATCATCTTCTAATGGATTTCAATTAGTTTTTTAAAAAAAATATATCATTATGAGTTTATATATATACACATGTAGACATATACATATATATATAATTATATATTTGTTTTCAACTCTTTCTTACATAAATTGGAGCATACTTTCCCTCACCTTGTTTTCTTTACTTACAATATTACCTGGATATCACTACATACTAGCACATAGAGATAATTCTCATTCTTTTTCACAGCAACAAGTACTCCATTTTGTGGTTGGATGTTCCAGAGTTTATTCAACCAGTCTTCTACTGGTAGACATTTGCCTTGTATCTAGTGTCCAGTTTCCTTTTATTACAAATAGACTAGAAAAGAACATCTTGCATACATGTTTTTTTATACTTTTAACCAGTGAATTTGGGATGGACTCCTGGAATTGGAATTGCTAGATCAAAAGGTAAATGCATCTTTTGGCAAAATATGTCCTGGTTTTGTTATTTTTCATTTCCACTAGAAATGTATGAGAGTGCTTGTTTCCTCACAGACTCACCTATAGGGTATGCTGTCAACTTTGGAGTTTTGCTAATCTAATATAAAAGAAATTATATCTTGTGTTTTCAATTCGCATTTCTATTATTGTGAACAACTTTTTATATGGCTAAGGAGCTCTTGAATTTCTGTTTCTGTGGCTGTATGTTCACTTCTCCAGCTCTTTTTTTCTATAGGGTTGTTGGGCTTTAGAAGCTAATAATATATCAGGGACATTAATTATTTCTCTGCTATATTAGTTGCAACTATATTTTCCCAGTTTGTCATTTATCTTTTTGCCTTTTCACTGCCCTCATCTTATCCCATGATTTTCAAAAACTATTCCACTTACCAGGCATGACCAAAACTACCTTCCTTAGTTTCCAAGACCAAAATCATAATAATCACAACCTTAAAATAGATTATTACAAAAATAGACTCTCAGTTCCCTTTGAGTTCAGATGCAACAATGTTATAATATCAGTTTTATTCTGGTTCAACAGTTTTAAAAAGTTATAGGTTTGGTAGGTTTAGTCATAACTGCCTCATTGAAAAACCATTCAAACTTTTTTTAGTTTAGCTAAAGGTAAAACTTAAAGTATGAGTTTATATTTATTGAAAGTTCAGTAAGTAACTCTTTTAACTGGGTTCGTTCTATATCAGTGATGAGAAGAACACATTTGTGTGGCTCTAATACACCATCCAACTCTTTTTGTTTTTGAGAAGTTTATCTATAAACAGACGCATGATCTTAAATCTACAAACCTCACAGGGCTTTGTACTTAATCAGTTATACCCAGATGAAAAACAGCTTTGAAAATCGTAATCCATTTTAGGAATGCATCATGGTTAATACTGGTGACCAAGATGAACTCAAATGTAGGAAATAATTTGTCAGTATTGATCAGACAACTTAAAAATGATTGCGTTTCTCTCATTTGTTAGTAACGTTTTCAACCTGCCTTACCCAGGGGCTGCTCTCATATCTCCCCCAAACTTTTATTCTGCCTGTGTGCTTATATCCTGAATTTCCCTAAGAAAATTTAAAAAAAGAGAATGTGTGTGTCTATTTGTACACATGTAACTCTGGTGGGCAGAATTTGGGAGCGTGTGGAATATTGGAAGGGCATAGAAGCTTTACCTAAGTGATATAATTTGGCTTTGAAGCCAGCTATAGGGCTCAAAGCTTTAGATTGCCCTGCTGAGATTCTAACAGAGAAGGAAGGGACAGGGAGATGTCAAAAAAGATTTTCACTTAAACCAAGATGGAAAAAAAGAAAATGCTACAGGTTATCAAAGAAACTACTACAGATGTCTCCTTTTCCTGAAGACTCACAGAATTTAAACTATTGAAATATAATTTTGATCTTTTCTCATCACCTTATAGTTGTCTTGCTTTTATGTCCAGGGTTTGTCCTGTTTCCATGAGTGTTTTAACATCCTTTGTTAAAATACTCTGTTCCCCAAACCTGTCATTTAGGACATAGGTCATGTTTTCCTATTCTCATAATCTTGCCCCCAAATAATTCAGTTCACCTTGATGCAATTTTTTTATACAATTGTATTATATCATGGTCTTTAATTAAACTGCCCCTTAGTTTAATTCCAGACAGATCTGTGAATTAAGAGACAAGAACTGGAAGAAACCCTGAAGGTTATCAAGTTTAAAACCTCAATTTACCCATGAGGAAGCTTTAATCTAGAAAGCCAGAGTCCTCAAAGTTTACATGTATCTCTGGTTTGACAGAACTAGGAAAAGAATCAGGTCCGTTGATCCCAGCCTGGGACTCCTTCCACCACACCACTTACTCTCAACTCTTGCTCTGACATAAGCCAGCTCTGTGTCCTCAGGCTGTTCATATGACTTCTCTTTGCATTGGCTTTCTTGTTTAAAAAAATAGGGCCAGTATAAATCTCACTCCTTCCATCTCAGATGTGCTTTGTGGATCAGAGGAGACACATGAATTCATATTTACACAACTGGACCTAAAAATCACTTCGATATAATAAAATTCTATCCAAAGGTAATATATTGTTCTATTGAGATAGCCATGGACCAAGCTTATGTGGAATTGGTTTTGGTTGACAGTAATAATACTGACAATTATTATTGTCATGTGTATGTGTGTATGTGTGTTCCTGGGGCTAATGAAGTGAGGAATAAAGCTTTAAAATTAGAATGTGAGGGCTTCCCTGGTGGCACAGTTGTTGAGAGTCCACCTGCCGATGCAGGGGATGCGAGTTCGTGCCCCGGTCCGGGAAGATCCCACATGCCGCGGAGCGGCTGGGCCCATGAGCCATTGCCACTGAGCCTGCACGTCTGGAGGCTGTGCTCCACAACGGGAGAGACCACAACAGTGAGAGGCCCGCATACTGCAAAAAATTAAAAAATTTTAAAAATAAATAAATAAATAAATAAAATTAGAATGTGAGGGCAAAGTAAAAACAAACAAACAAAAAAACAGACTACAAACCTGAACACCTCAAAACACCCTCCCAAAGAACCCAAGAATATGTGAATTCAGAAGATTTCATTAAAAGGGAGTATAGGGACTTATAAAACAATAACCAGTATGTGGTAGATTAAACATCTGCTGCAGATGTAAATGGAATCCCACTCAGAAACAACCATATCCCTTCTAGAAATAGCATCTTTCATAAGAACATAATATACAGTATAACCATGGTAAAGAGAAGACACATCAACACATTAAAGAGTTTCAATCTCATTTTATTTATATTTAAGCTTTTAATTCTGGAATAATTAGTCATTACTAGTATTTAATGACTGGGTTGATAATTGTGTATCCCAGGATGGAGCTGAGAGCAGTTAACACACTAACAAACTCGTCATTACCTATGTTAATGATCAGATTCTTTGGGATTATGATTATTACAAGCTATAATTAACAGCTTATAACCATTAGTTTTGTACTTTTTTCCTCTTAGTGAAGAAAAAAAAAGAAAGGAACTCTTCTTGAGCCTCAGACAGAAACAATGAGTGCTGGCATCTCCAGTATTTCTTCCATCAAGAAACACAGCTTCTGAGGAAAGTCTTGTTTCCTTAATCATCATTAGGGCTCAGCAAAGTAAATGCTGGTCTGGTTGACTGAACAAATAGGTGCTTTTCCTCATTAGAGCATCATGCAGGGATTACTCCTGGACAATACAGCCGTCCGAGTGCTGGAAAGGTTTCCATCAGTTCTTATTTGGTAAAAATAAAATAATTTAGGATGGTACTGCAAACTGCAAGCCTGGGCAGAACTTATTACATGGAAAAACTCCTAGGCCTCATGAAGGCTTGCAAAACTTGGTCTGTGCTAGTGATATTTATCCTTTTCACATGACATCCTTTCTTCCCCATGTGAGGTAAATATTTTGTGCCCTCTCATTCTCTCTCCCTGCTCTCAAATACCTTCTTTCCAGAATGAAGCTAATGAACATCAGCAGATGTGAATCAATAAAGCTTTTAAACCAGGGATAAAGTCTTAGTAGCAGAGTTGGTTAAATGCCCTCGGCCTTGAAGACCAGCACTCACCCTGCTAGGGATGAAGGCAGTGTGGATGGTGAGGGAGCAAAGCTTGCATCCTTGTAGGTGAGAATACCCCTGTGCACCAAGAACTTTCCTATTAGCCCTTGATGGCTCTACCACCTAGTAGTTACTTTAGTTCTTAAAACTGTTTTTATGCTTAGAATACAGTGAAATATTTATTTTTAAAACTGTGGTCTTAGCTTTAAAACATTTTTATTAAAAACCAAGTATTAGTTTTGTGGTTTTAAGTTTTTCTAGAGAAAAAACTTCCAGATAGAAGAATAAATATTTCCAGGATAGAAATCTGATTAGAAATTTCCTGTGATAGCTGAAATTAAGATTTAAAGTATATTATATAATTTATGAAATATATAAAAATATAAAGTATAATGTAATGTAACTTGTATATAACATATAAAAATGTGTAATGAAGGATATGCTCTATTTGACATTAGGCACATATACATGCACTCTGACTGTGTCTCAAACATCTCTCTGAGACTGTGGTTAAGCAGGAGCCCAGGTATAGCACCTATCTCATAATGCAGAGCAGGAGATCAGTGTCAACAAGCCATGATAAATGAGGAAGGTCTGGGTTTTATGAGAGTGTCTGTGGGTGTGGGAGGGTGGGGGCTAACCTTGACTGGGGTTCAAAGAAAGACTTTTGGTGAAATGAGGATTCAGCGAAGAGGGGGGTGCCAACATTCTCCCCAGAACCTTGAAGGAAGTCAGGGGATCTACTAAGCTGCAACATCAGCAGCACTTTTTAAAAAGAAACCAAGAATCATAGCATGGCTGGTTTCTAGAAACAAGCTTAAAAGTAACTGTAGATAGAGAAGATGACGGAAGAGTAAGACCCGGAGATTACCTTCCTCCCCACAGATACACCAGAAATACATCTACACGTGGAACAACTCCTACAGAACACCTACTGAACGCTGGCAGAAGACCTCAGACCTCCCAAAAGGCAAGAAACTCCCAATGTAACTGGGTAGGGCAAAAGAAAAAAGAATAAACAGAGACAAAAGAATAGGGATGGGACCTGCACCAGTGGGAGGGAGCTGTGAAGGAGGAAAGGTTTCCACACACTAGAAGCCCCTTCGAGGGTGGAGACTGCGGGTGGCGGAGGGGGGAGACTTCAGAGTCGTGGAGGAGAGCACAGCAACAGGGGCGCGGAGGGTGAAGCGAAGAGATTCCCGCATGGAGGATCTCTGCCGACCGGCACTCACCAGCCCGAGAGGCTTGTCTGCTCCCCTGCTGGGGCAGGTGGGGCTGGGAGCTGAGGCTCAGGATTCTGTTGGAGCACAGGGAGAGGACTGGGGTTGGCAGCATGAACACAGCCCGCAGTGGGTTAGTGCACCACGGCTAGCCGGGAGGGAGTCCGGGAAAATTCTGGACCTGCCGAAGAGGCAAGAGACTTTTTCTTCCCTCTTTGTTTCCTGGTGCGCGAGGAGAAGGAATTAAGAGTGCTGCTTAAAGGAGCTCCGAAGACAGGCGTGAGCCGCGGCTAACAGCGCGGTCCCCAGAGATAGGCCTGAGATGCTAAGGCTGCTGCTGCCGCCACCAAGAAGCCTGTGTGCGAGCACAGGTCACTCTCCACACCTCCCCTCCCGGAGCCTGTGCAGCCCGCCACTGCCAGGGTCCCGGGATCCAGGGACAACTTCCCCAGGAGAACGCACAGCTCGTCTCAGGCTGGTGCAACGTCCCTTTGGCCTCTGCCGCCGCAGGCTCGCCCTGCACTCCGTGTCCCTCCCACTGCCTGGTCGGAGTTAGCCAGATCCCCTGAGGCAGCTGCTCCTTTAACTCTGTCCTGTATGAGCTAAAAACAGATGCCCTCCGGCGACCTACATGCAGAAGCGGGGCCAAATCCAAAGCTGAGCCCTGGGATCTGTGCAAACAAAGAAGAGAAAGGGAAATCTCTCCCAGCAGCCTGAGGAGCAGTGGATTAAATCCCCACAATCAACTTGATGTACCCTGCATCTGTGGAATATATGAATAAACAACGAATCATCCCAAATTGAGGAGGTGGACTTTGAGAGCAGGAATTATTTTTTTTTCCCCTTTTCCTCTTTTTATGAGTGGGTATGTGTATTCTTCTGTGTGAGATTTTGTCTGTATAGCTTTGCTTTCAACATTTGTCCTAGGGTTCTATCTGTCTGTTTTTTCTTTTTTTTTAACTTTTAAAAAATTTTTTCTATCTTAATAATTTTTTAATTTAATAACTTTATTTTGCTTTATCTAACAGTATTTGATTTTATCCTTCCTTTCTTCCTTCCTTCCTCTCTCTCTCTCTTTCTTTATTTCTTCCTTTCTACTTTTTCACCCTTTTATTCTGAGCCATGTGGATGAAAGGCTCTTGGTGCTGCAGCCAGGAGTCAGTGCTGTGCCTCTGAGGTGGCAGAGCCAACTTCAGGAAACTGGTCTACAAGAGACCTCCCATCCCCACATAATATCAAACGGCAAAAATCTCCCCGCGATCTCCATCTCAACACCAGCACCCAGCTTCACTCAAAGACCATAAAGCGACAGTACTGGACACCCTATACAAAACAACTAGCAAGACAGGAAAACAACACAACCTATTAGCAGAGAGGCTGCCTAAAATCATAATAAGTCCACAGACACCCCAAAACACACCACCTGACGTGCACCTGTCCACCAGAAAGACAAGATCCAGCCTCATCCATCAGAACACAGGCACTAGTCACCTCCAACAGGAAGCCTACACAACCCACTGAACCAACTTTAGCCACTGGGGACAGACACCAAAAACAACAAGAACTACGAACCTGAAGCCTGCAAAAAGGAGACCCAAAACACAGCAAGATAAGCAAAATGAGAAGACAGAAAAACACAGAGCAGATGGAGCAAGATAAAAACCCACCAGACCTAACAAATGAAGAGGAAATAGGCAGTCCATCTGAAAAAGAATTGAGAATAATGATAGAAAAGATGATCCAAAACCTTGGAAATAGAATTAACAAGGACCTAGAAGAACTAAAGAAGAAACAAGCAACAATGAACAACACAATAAATGAAATTAAAAATACTCTAGATGAGATCAATAGCAGAATAACTGAGGCAGAAGAATGGATGAGTGACCTGGAAGATAAAATAGTGGAAATAACTACTGCAGAGCAGAATAAGGAAAAAAGAATGAAAAGAACTGAGGACAGTCTCAGAGACCTCTGGGACAACATTAAAGACACCAACATTCGAATTATAAGGGTTCCAGAAGAAGAGAAAAAGAAAGGGACTGAGAAAATATTTGAAGAGATTATAGTTGAAAGCTTCCCTAATATGGGAAAGGAAATAGTTAATCAAGTCCAGGAAGCACAGAGAGTCCCATACATGATAAATCCAGGGAGAAACACGCCAACACACATACTAATCAAACTATCAAAAATTAAATACAAAGAAAACACATTAAAAGCAGCAAGGGAAAAACAGCAAATAACACACAAGGGAATCCCCATAAGGTTAACAGCTGATCTTTCAGCAGAAACTCTTTAAGCCAGAAGGGACTGGCCAGACATATTTAAAGTGATGAAGGAGAAAAACCTGCAACCAAGATTACTCTACCCAGCAAGGCTCTCATTCAGATTTGATGGAGAAATTAAAACCTTTACAGACAAGCAAAAGCTGAGAGAGTTCAGCACCACAAAACCAGCTTTACACCAAATGCTAAAGGAACTTCTCCAGGCAAGACACACATGAGAAGGAAAAGACCTACAATAACAAACCCAAAACAATTAAGAAAATGGGAATAGGAACATACATATTGATAATCACCTTAAATGTAAACAGATTAAATGCTCCCACCAAGAGACACAGACTGGCTGAATGGATACAAAAATAAGACCCATATATGTTGTCTACAAGAGACCCACTTCAGACCTAGAGACACGTACAGACTGAAAATAAGGTGATGGAAAAAGATATTCCATGAAACTGGAAACCAAAAGACAGCTGGAGTAGGAATTCTCATATCAGACAAAATAGACTTTAAAATAAAGACTATTACAAGAGACAAAGAAGGACACTACATCATGATCAAGGGATAGATCCAAGAAGAAAATATATGAATTGTAAATATTTATGCACCCAACACAGGAGCACCTCAATACATAAGGCTAATACTAACAGCCATAAAAGGGGAAATCGACAGTAACACATTCATAGTAGGGGATTTTAACACCCCACTTTCACCAATGGACAGATCATCCACAATGAAAAGAAATAAGGAAACACAAGCTTTAAATGATACATTAAACAAGATGGACTTAATTGATATTTATAGGACATTCCATCCAAAAACAACAGAATACACATTTTTCTCAAGTGCTCATGGAACATTCTCGAGGATAGATCATATTGTGGGTCACAAATCAAGCCTTGGTAAATTTAAGAAAATTGAAACTGTATAAAGTAGCTTTTCTGACCACAATGTTATGAGACTAGATATCAATTATAGGAAAAGATCTGTAAAAAATACAAACACATGCAGGCTAAACACTACACTACTTAATAACGAAGTGATCACTGAAGAAGTCAAAGAGGAAATCGAAAAACACCTAGAAACAAATGACAATGCAGACACGATGACCCAAAACCTATGGGATGCAGCAAAAGCAGGTCTAAGAGGGTAGTTTATAGCAATACAATCCTACCTTAAGAAACAGGAAACAACTCGAAAAAATAACCTAACCTTGTACCTAAAGCAATTAGAGAAAGAAGAACAAAAATCCCACAAAGTTAGCTGAAGGAAAGAAATCATAAAGATCATATCAGAGATAAATGATAAAGAAATGAAGGAAACGATAGCAAAGATCAATTAAAGTAAAAGCTGGATGTTTGAGAAGATAAACAAAATTGATAAACCATTAGCCAGACTCATCAAGAAAAAAAGGGGAGAAGACTCAAATCAATAGAATTAGAAATGAAAAAGGAGAGGTAACAACTGACACTGCAGAAATACAAAAGATCATGAGAGATTACTACAAGCAACTCTATGCCAATAAAATGGACAACCTGGAAGAAATGTAAAATTCTTAGAAATGCACAACCTGCCAAGACTGAATCAGGAAGAATTAGAAAATATGAACAGACCAATCACAAGCACTGGAATTGAAACTGTGATTAAAAATCATCCAACAAACAATAGCCCAGGACCAGACGGCTTCACAGGAAAATTCTATCAAACATTTAGAGAAGAGTTAACGCCTATCCTTCTCAAACTCTTCCAAAATATAGCAGAGGGAGGAACCCTCCCAAATTCATTCTACGAGACCACCATCACCCTGATACCAAAACCACACAAGGATGTCACAAAGAAAGAAAAGTACAGGTCAATATCACTGATGAATATAGATGCAAAAATCCTCAACAAAATACTAGCAAACAGAATCCAATAGCACATTAAAAGGATCATACACCATGATCAAGTGGGGTTTATTCCAGGAATTCAAGCGTTCTTCAATATACGCAAATCAATCAACGTGATACACCATATTAACAAACTGAAGGAGAAAAACCATATGATCATCTCAATAGATACAGAGAAAGCTTTCAACAAAATTCAACACCCATTTATGATAAAAACCCTGGAGAAAGTACACATAGAGGGAACTTTCTTCAACATAACAAAGGCTATATATGACAAACCCACACGCAACATCAATCTCAATGGTGAAAAACTGAAAGCATTTCCACTAAGATCAGGAACAAGACAAGGTTGCCCACTCTCACCACTCTTACTCAACATAGTTTTGGAAGTTTTAGCCACAGCAATGAGAGAATAAAAGGAGTCCAAATCGGAAAAGGAGAAGTAAAGCTGTCACTGTTTATGGATGACATGGTACTATACATAGAGAATCCTAAGGTTGCTACCAGAAAACTACTAGAGCTAATCAATGAATTTGGTAAAGTAGCAGGATACAAAATTAATGCACAGAAATCTCTGGCATTCCTATACACTAATGATAAAAAATCTCAATGTGAAATCAAGAAAACACTCCCATTTACCATTGCAACAAAAAGAATAAAATATCTAGGAATAAACCTACCTAAGGAGACAAAAGAACTGTATGCAGAAAATAATAAGACACTGATGAAAGAAATTAAAGATGATACTAATAGATGGAGAGATATACCATGTTCTTGGATTGGAAGAATCAACATTTTGAAAATGACTCTACTACCCAAAGCAATCTACAGATTCAATGCAATCCCTATCAAACTACCACTGGCATTTTTCACAGAACTAGAACAAAAAATTTCACAATTACTGTGGAAACACAAAAGACCCCTAATAGGCAAAGCAATGTTGAGAATGAAAAACGGAGCTGGAGGAATAAGGCTCCCTGACTTCAGACTGTACTACAAAGGTACAGTCATCAGGACAGTTTGGTACTGGCACCAAAACAGAAATATAGGTCAATGGAACAGGATAGAAAGCCCAGAGATAAACCCACGCACATATGGTCACCTTATCTTTGATAAAGGAGGCAGGAATGTACAGTGGAGAAAGGATAGCCTCTTCAATAAGTGGTGCTGGGAAAACTGGACAGGTACATGTAAAAGTGTGAGACTACAACACTCCCTAACACCATACACAAAAATAAGCTCAAAATGGATTAAAGACCTAAATGTAGGCCAGAAACTATCACACTCTTAGTGGAAAATATAGGCAGACCACTCTATGACATAAATCACAGCAAGATTCTTTTTGACCCATCTCCTAGAGAAATGGAAGTAAAAACAAAAATAAACAAATAGGACATAATGAAACTTCAAAGCTTTTGCACAGCAAAGGAAACCATAAACAGGAGCAAAAGACAACCCTCAGAATGGGAGAAAATATTTTCAAATGAAGCAACTGACAAAGGATTAATCTCCAAAATTTACAAGCACCACATGCAGCTCAATAACAAAAAAACAAACAACCCAATCTAAAAATGGACAGAAGACCTAAATAGACATTTCTCCAAAGAAGATATACAGACTGCAAACAAACACATGAAAGAATGCTCAACATCATTAATCATTAGAGAAATGCAAATCAAAACTACAATGAGATATTATCTCACACTGGCAGAATGGCCATCATCAAAAAATCTAGAAACAATAAATGCTGGAGAGGGTATGGAGAAAAGGGAACACTCTTGCACTGCTGGTGGGAATGTTAATTGGTACAGCCACTATGGAGAACAGTATGGAGGTTCCTTAAAAAACGACTAATAGAACTCCCATATGACTCAGCAATTCCATTACTGGGCACAGACCCTGAGAAAACCATAATTCGAAAAGAGTCATGTACCAAAATGTTCATTGCAGCTGTATTTACAATAGCCAGGAGATGGAAACAACCTAAGTGTCCATCATTGGATGAATGGATAAAGAAGATGTGGCACATATATACAATGGAATATTACTCAGCCATTAAAATAAACGAAATGGAGTTATTTGTAGTGAGGTGGATAGACCTAGAGTCTGTCATACAGAGTG
>RJWK010015310.1:0-36615 GCA_004363435.1 Platanista minor
AAGCTGACGGCTGCATTTCTTCAGTGTTTATAGACCTGCTGGTGTTTGTTCCTTGAATCTTTTATCTTCCACGAAATTCTACATTTTCAGAAAATTTAGCATGAAAATCTTCGCAGTACCCTCTTTTCTTTTCAGGGCCTGCAGCACTTCATCCTCCCTTCACTCCAGACGTTGGTTATTTGTGCCGATACCTTGACTTCACCCCCTCATTTTCTTCCATCGTTTTTCTTACAGGAAAAAGATTTGTAAGTGACGATTCTGTCTGTGTGCTGGGAATAAGCAAAAGAAACCTGCTCTTCCAGCCCGTGGCCGAGCTGAAGGAGGAGACGGACTTCGAGTAAGTGCACGGGGCCCTGTCGGAGGGAGGCCCGCTGGGTGGGGGGCCCAGGCCCTGCTCAGCCACCCTGCCCCCTCCCACAGGCACAGGATCCCCAAGGAGCAGTGGTGGCTGAAGCTGCGGCCCCTCATGAAGATCCTGGCCAAGTACAAGGCCAGCTTCGAGGTGTCGGACGCGGGCCAGCTGGAGCCCGTGCAGCCCAGCGGGTCTGAGGCGGCTGCCGCCATCTAGACGTCCCACTTGCCCGTTTTGTAACGTTTATTTATGGGCACTTTACGCAAGCATCGTCCAAGTGAACCCTGAGTGCAGCCCGCCTTCCCCGTCCCCTGGCACGGGGTGTCAGCTGTGCCGTCTTGTGTGTCCTGCTTCACAAACTGCAGATCCCGCAGAATTAAACGTTTGCTAAAAGCCAACCACAGTGCCCGGTTTGTTTTCTAAGTGGGAGTTGAAAACCTCAGGGTGTGAGTGGCTCTCAGGGTTTTGTCGGCAGATACAGGCACGTGTTTTCTAGGGAACTGGGGCGCTAGCTAGGAGACAGGCAAGGACAGAGGCACCGGGAGGAAAGAGGTGGCGCCCTGACTGGCAGGTGTGTGGGTGACTCACTAAGTGCACCAGGAGGGCCCTGGACCAGGGCGCCAGGTAAGGTGATACCCCCCGGGGGGGGGGGGCGGGGGTGGATGCGCACCTGAGTCTTTAGACATGAGCTCCTCTGCCCCTGCTGTGCGCCTGGAGGAGGCAGAGGAGGGTATTCAGTTCTTTTCAAGGCAGGGCCGGCAGTTTCCTTTCTGTCTGAAAGCGCGATGGGGTGGAGGAGTCAGATCCCAGAGTCAAAGTTGATGCTGTTCCCCAGCCCCACGTCCTCCAGGCCCGTCCACCGCACCTGCTGCTCCGCCACCCCGTGGCCTTGGTGCAGCCCCACCACCGGGGTGAGTAGAGAGCAGACGTCGGGACACCTCTGTCCCTTTGCTCATGCATTTCTCCATAAAGGCCCTAAAAACTGCTTTAACAAAAAGTGAATAAAAAAATAATGACTATAAAGCATAGGTAGGTCAGAGTCACCTTTTATTTTTAAAACACCTGTTCTAGGATTAATAGGTAAAATAAGCATTCATAGCATTAGAAAGTCTTAAAAACTATAATCTGTGCACCTCTGGCACTTAGTGCATGATTATTTCAATTAATTTCTTCGTGATCACTCTATTTCCTTCTTTAAGACAGAAAAGTTTTCATCTGACTTGCCAGGCAATACCTTAGGCAAAATCATAAGAATAATATATACATATGATTAAGAGTTTTGCAAAAAAATAAAGGTCAGAAAAGCACAGAGCTCAGTGTCAGAGGAGGCCTAAGGGTGGGCCAAGTCCCATGGAGTCAGGGTCATCTGCTATCTAACTATCCACGATGGGTCCTTGGCAATGCTCGCATTGTCTGGTCCAAGCAGAGTCATGCCATGTGTGCTCCTCCCGGCGGCCAGGTACCTGCAGGTGGATGGGGGTGGGTGGGTGTCACCCAAGCAGCAGCGGGGGTCGCAGGGTCTGGGCAGTAAACCACCTGGCTCCTACTCACCTGTTGCTCACGTCAACCAGATCTTCGTGGCAGACAGCGAAGAGCTGCTCGCGGTGCGCCTGCTTCGCCTCATCCGAGAGGCCGTACAGGAAGCAGTCCAGGCCTGAGTGAGCACAAGTGACAGGATGGAGGGGAGGAGCATGTGGCCACCTTGGCCCTTTACAGCCTGTTTCCACCAAAGGTCACACCGCTGCCCGTCACGCGCCCACAGCGCGCCCTCCTCCCGACTTGGCTGAGACGGACGGTCTCGTGGAGGCTGGGAGGGCGCAAGCCCGGGGAGCTGCGTGGGGGGTCCCAGCTGTTGACACCACGGCTTGAGAGGCACGTCACCTACGCCAGATACCTTTGTCTGAAGGAGCCACCGGAGCGTCCACAGTGGCAAAGACAGAGAGCTTTGCCTCGTTGATGTCCTGCTGCGTGAACCTCCCAGACTTGGCCCAGTCGACGGCCTTCAGGAAGGACTGCAGTGTCTCCGTGGAATGAGGGTCCCTGGAGACCCAAGGAGTCAGACTCACATGTTTGGCAAAAAAAAGTATAGGGGACACCCAGGCAGACTTCAGTTCTTCCATGCTTCGGGGTTGTTAATGCTGTTTTAACAGTCCAGACAACCCAGTACTTTGGAAATTGACACGTGGCCACACAAGCCACCGACACTCTCCCTGCAGACCTCGCCTGTCACCCGCACTTCGCCACCTGATCCCCGACTACACCGCTGTGACCCAGGAGAGGAGAACCAGGGGACCGGCAAGAAGGAACAGAAGACGCTCATAAGATGCACCCAGATGGCGCAATGGTCACCCCTCAGAGGCCAGTTTCCGGGGTCCTCCCCTAAACAGAAAGAGCTCCCAGGCCCCTCATTCACACATACATGTGGTCCTGAGGGCGTCTTGTGGGAAACGCCTCGTTTTTCGTGTCCCTCGAGACCCGTGGCCCCCGCATGACCACATCAGCCCACGTCACCGGACGTGAAGCGGTCGGGGGCAGAGAGAAACCCTCCGTCCCTGAGGTGCCACAGGGCAGCAGGGTCACAGAACAGAGACGTAAAAGGGCAGAACAGTCTGGCCCTGAAGACCTAGCCCAGCCCCGGAGAGCTTCCAGGTCATCTCCTTACACACCCTGGTTACCAAACCCCAGAGCTATTTTCTGTACCCTCCCACTGCCCCTAAGGCCTGCAGCCGAAAGGCTCTTGCTGGGTGGGGTTACACGCCAGCCCAGTGACGACAGGGGAAGCGTTTTTCTAAAGGTTCGCTCTGCGTGTGAGGACACCGGGGCCAGACGGCCCGACTCACCTGTATGAGTAGAGCGTGAAGATCCCGCCATAGCTGAGTCTGGCGCCTCCACCATAAGCACCGCCTTTTTCTCGAATTTCCGTGTGCAAGAATTTAGCTGTCATCAAGCGTGCCAGAATCTTGAGACTGAAAAGATGGAAAGAACGTGAGTTAAAAACAACGCGGCTGGCAGGGCAACACTGAATATATAACACAGCGTAACCCAAGACAACGGCAAGTGTGTCTGAGTGAGAACAAAATGAGAACCAAAGTAAAGCAATACATACATCATAACCTTTAATTTTAAAACAGAAGCTAGGAGAAAAATGTGAGGAAGATGAGCTTTCAGAGGCTTGGGTGACGGGGGTGGGACAGGAACGTCCCTCCTGCTTGGCCTGCCGCGGCACACGGGACGTTTAGCGGTGGGTGGTTTCCGTGATGCAGGCGAACGTGTGGCCCACTACTTACACCCCTGCGTCAGCCTGTGTGCTCACACGTGTACACACGAGGCGTACCTCCCTCAGAAAACACTCCAACAGCGTGAGCTTCTATCAGGGGTCCCACGTCCCCATGACTTCCATCGTGAGCAGTGACAGCTGCTGCCCCAGCACAGCCGAGGTAGTTCCGGAAGGACAGCAGCCAGGCTGACCCGACGGGGGCCTCACCCACTGACGGCCCCCCCCTGCCCCCCGACTGGTCTTGTCTACAACAGAGCAGGCGACACAGGTAGAGGGGACGCGAGTGGAGGAGCGAACCCGAGGCTCCGGGAGAGGGTGGGGACCCCATGCAGATAGGCCCTGATCCCCAACAGGGACGGGGGTCCACCCTCCACGCATCTTTTTTCAGAAACTTCTGTTATTTCTGTTACGTAGAGAAAATTATAAAATACAAAAGAATGGAAAAAACACCTATGATCCCAGCACCCAGGAGCAGGTACCTCTTGTTTTTGTTTCTGAACCTACATCTTTCTATTCAATATAGAAACACACGTTCCTACTCCTGATGGCCTGGCAGAGCGTGTTTGATTCCTGTAAACACGGAAACAAGCTGACAGAAAAGCTGAGCTGTGATGACACTTCCCCCACAGACACCCCTTCCCGTGAGCCCGGCGGCGCACTCCAGAGCTGCTCCACACCCACCATCAAGCATCCTGGCAGCGCCCCTCCCCCTCGCACCTGGCGTGGGCCGGGGCCGCGTACGGGGCAGTCCGGATGCACTCGGCTACGTAGTTCACCGGGAACGGGAGCAGGAAGTGCGTCTTCATCGGGCAGGGCTTGAAGGTGGGGTCCTGGGGGCAGAGGCCATCACCACGTGTGGCCCAGGGGCCAGCTGGGCAGGTGCCCCCCAGTACCCAGACCCCCGCACTGCGACGCCCTGGGCGGCACCAGCCACGTCCCCACATGTAACAGCCAGGCACTGATGACCTCATCCCACACCACCTCACCTCAGAGCTGAGATGAAGTATCCTACCCCCAACCCAGACTCCCCTGGGACCATCTCACGCCATGCCATTCCCAGGGCAGTGTGTGTGACCTTGCTCGGTCACTCCCCCAGGACAGGCCAGCCACCAGAGCACACTGGAGGGGAGGTGACCCCCATGTGGCAGTGATGTTTAAATACAGGTGAACTGAACATGAGGCATCCACACAAACAGCACCTGGCAGTCTTACCCGAAAGACGCCCAGCTGGTGACGGAAGGGCCCACGGATGCACAGCGGGCAGGGCATTAAGCAGAAGGGACTCACCGTTACCAGCTTCCTCGTGACTGGGGAGTGCCTTCCAGGTCCCTTAGGTGCAGGTTTCTGAAAGTAAAATGTTTCCCAGAGAAATGAGAAAACACCCAAGCTCACGTGAGCAGGTAAGGTACGTTTCAGGAGGTGCACAGAGCTCACGACAAGCGTCAGGGTACATCTGCTCAAGGCTTCAAGCTCTGAGGCTGCTGCATCCCCAGCCCAAGTGGTCCTCCAATCAGGATACTTCACTGCAAGGCTCAAGTGGCTACAGGGGAGCACAGGATCAAAGGCCAAACTACAGGGTTTGGATTCACTGGGTTTCCTGGTCCCATGGGCAGGCGGGCAGGCAGGGGGCACAACCTCACCTCCACCACATGCAGGTGTGCAGGCTTCCACTCCTTCTTACTCCGGCTGAGGGTCCTGAGGAAGTTGTCCACCGAATTCTCCACCTGAGACATTTGCTGGGGAGTAGCATTCACGGAACATCTGTTTAAAAAAGTCTATGTGCAGAAAACCATTACTATGAAAAAATGTTACATTTTGCATAATTAAAACAAAAATGAATCACATACAAAATAATGCTCAGAAGTGTAAAAACGTTTACATGTAAACATAAAAACAAAAACAGAATAAAACAGCAACCAAACAAGGCAACACTACAGCCATCTTCCTTCACCACGTTTTCCAGGTACAAAAAAGCCTGTCCCTTATCTCAGTGTGTTACAGACAATAAACAGCCAGTTCTGCTAAACTCTGTGCTCTCCTGAGAACAAGGAGGATGCAGAGACTAGATCTCCAACAGTGCCTTCAGGGCTACAGTATCAGAGGACTGAAAATGTAATTATTGTCTGGAACAGAATGAACTGGTCATTAAAGTAGAAAAGTGTGAGTAAGCAAAGAACTGCCACGCTCCCAAAACACATTTCTCTGTGGCTCTTCTGAGCTCTACAGAATCACAGATACCATCATACATATAGTACACTGACAAACTGTATCCTTTCTGGTTTTGGCCATAAATCCTAAGTCTATTTTGGTTGAAATAACAGGTACCATGATAACAACACTGTGTTCTAGGCTCTAGACCAACTGCTTTGCAAACACGCTCTCCCTCCTTGCCCTAAATCTGCAAAAGACTGTTTCATGGAGGAAACAGAGAAGGTCCCCGTGGTTAAGTTCCCCAAGACGCCAGCCGTGAGTGCACGGGCAGCCCAGGAACTAACTGGGCACCAGCTCTGCTAGCCAGAGGCCCCCAATCTCCTGCTGCCCAGATGGTCCGGGAAAGCCTGCTAGTGACTCCCAAGAACTGCCAGGCCAAGGTCCTAGGGCATGTTCCACGAAGGGAGCTGCAAGTTCATCTAAGGTGGCGGCACTGGCGGTGAGGCGGGTGCTGCCAGCTCAACAGCCGTCGTCCTCTTTAAGTCTCGTTTGTGTCACAATCTGAGCTGAAGGCCGACCACGTGCAGAGGCTAGTGTTCACCCTAAACTGGTGCACAATTACTCTCATAAGAACCTCTGCGCTTTCACCGTGGCCCCGGGCAAGAGGACGTCGGCGGGGTCTCGCTCAGGCTCCTTTACAGAACATCGGCTGTTGACTCGTGCAGCAGGGAGTCCACCTGTGGTTCCAGGTTAAAGCAGCCTACCCTCCTCCCCACCTCCCAGGACACGTTTAAATTCTGTATAAAACCAGCTCTTTCACAGAACACTGGAACGATTCTGTAGCCTCCCAAGCGTTTTCTAAAAAGCATCTAAAACTACATGTGGTGACAGGATGAGATGGAGTGCTTAGAAACAAACTGCTGCCCCACCTGAAGTTATCACAGTTCAAAAGATGCTTCTTGATGTGCGGGAGCTTCCTCAGGATGGGCTTGATGTCCCTCATCTCTGCGATTCTCTTCATGAGCCTCACCTAAGCCAGAAAACCGACAGGTAGAGATAGACGCGCCTTGGCCTGGACCAGACTTCCCTGACACAGGGTCCCGCGGGGACACGGGGTGGGGCGGCAGCAGGGCCAGGTTCCGTGCTCGCGGGGTGGACGCACGCTTGCTCGGCTGGGGGGTGGGGGAGGGGCTGCAGGCTGGGAGGAGGAGGGTGAGTGAAAAAACTTTTTCCCCATGAAACTTGGCCAGTTTGAGTTAGCCTTCCTGAGACACGAAGTATCTATTACGAGCCCCGGAGACTCAGCCGCCCCTGAGCACATCACCTGGTCCATCCCCCCGAAGGTCTCCTGCAGGTCCCCCGCAGGCACCAGCGTCCTGCCTGCCCTGATGGACGCGTAGAGGTGGCCTGCATCGGGGACCCCGTTGGACAGCTCCTGAGCTGTCATCTTCACCAGCACCCGGAAGTGCTCCTCCTCCTCAAAGCAGGGGCTGCGGAGAAAGAAAAGGTAGTAAAGACCAGTCACACCCCCTTCAACAGCAGGGAAATTTGCTAAGTGTAGGTTCTTAGATGATGTAAACCGTCCCTGGAGATGTCCTGAGTTCACAGGAGTCACAGGGGGAAAGAAACCAACAACCAACAAAGGCATACACAGCTTCCGCTCTCAGGACCTGGCAGACTCGGGTCTCTGGCATGTCTGGGGATTTACGTCTTTGCAAATACTTACTTGTTAAAGATTTCACTCCACAGATGCATCATGTCTGGTAGGTTTCTATCGAGGCAGAAAGATGAAAAGAGCACACCCTAAATCATGACAGAAGAAAAAGAATAAGAAATTATGATGTAATTTAAAAGAAAAAAGATGCTGGAGAAGCCAACCCTCACCACCCTGTGCTGAGGAAACGGCTACCTGCTCGTAGGTGTCGAGGTGCGAGTCGTCGGGGAGCACGTGGGGGGCGGCAGCCAGGCCCCCCGTCTTCAGGTCCACCTGCTGGGCCAGCCCCCTGTAGTCGAGGCCACCGCAGCCCAGCCTGTGCAGGGAGAGCACAGAGTCACCAGGGCGGGCCGGGTTCCCATGCGGCATGTCCCGTCAACCACCGCCTGCCAGCCCAGCAGCTGCTCCCGCCCCCTCCACCCCAAACCCTGTAGGCTGCAGCCGCTCTGGTCAGGTAGTCTTGGGGGTGAAATCTGAAGAATGAGCCTTAAGAAAAAGACACTTCTTTTGTAGATAACGTTCTAATCGCTGTGCCTAATGTAAGAACTAATTCAAGCCAAGGCGATGACTGAGTTTTTCCTGAATCCACAATGCCGTGGAAGGGCAGGCGGTAGGAGCCATACTGATAAAAGGGCAGAGAACTCAGGAAAGGTTCACTTCCTCCGGGGGTGACCCCAGGCCTACGCGTCATATTTAAAGGCTTACATTTTCTGATGAAAATAATCATCTCTTCATAATCTTAAAAAGAACTCAGTTGTTGAGATATAGCTATATCTTACTGTAATACCTTGCGCTCTACACTTATAAACATTTTAATGTACTGTATTTTAGTAAGAAAGTATGATTACCATAAGGAAAATTCTCAACAAATACACCATCCACCTTTCTGTAACACTATGGGATTTGAAAATTAAAATGACTCACTGAAAATTGATTACTGATACACTGAAACAACACACACAGAAAGCATCCACTAATAAATATGCGATGACGTGCAGAGTTCTATAAATGCGTGTCTCTGCCCCAGGAGGAGCCCCTTACTTGGTGAGGACGTTGCAGAAGAGGGGCACATAGGGCCGGAGCTCCCCGGGCAGGCTGTTCAGGCTCGAGAAGGCTCTGAAGTAGATCACGCCGTTGGTGGGCTGTGTGCAGTACTGGACGGGCGTGTCCCCGGCTGCAGGAGCAAAGGCACTTCTTTATAATTTTACCAGTGAAGTTTTAACCATGTAACCACCATTTAATATTTTTAAAATGCTTAAGCTTTTCAAGGATGGAGGTTTACATTTTATATTAGCAAAAAAACACTATTCAAATGCCATAATTCAGACAAATTTCCCTCTTGTACTTTCATTACAACAAAAGCTGAAAGTCTTCAACGCTAAGTAACCCTTGCGCTTCGTGAAAAACAAGAGCAGTGTATGAACGTTCTTGGGGTTTTCTAAACACCCCACAGTCCAGTGCAGTCCAGCCACCCTCCCTGCCTGCACCCAGACCCTCCTGGGTATCGGCAGGGACTCTGGCAGGCCACTCCCACAACAGGTGACCTCACTTTCACCCACCCCAAACGCAACTCACCCTCTGACAAGTCCTGTCCCCAAACCCGAAGACCCTCATGACCCACAGCACACTGGAACCCACCCCGCTCAACAGCCCAGGCCTCCAGGGCCCCAGGTCCCTCACAACTGTGTGCTCTACTTTTACATCCCGAGTGCAGTGCCCTGAACCAGCGGAGGAACTAAGGCATCTACTGATGGTGAATTACTTCACTTATTACTTCCTTGAACGCAATGAACTTCACTGATAAACCAAACCTGAGGGGATCAAACGATCAGTGGACGCGAACCCTGCTTCCCAGAAGCCTGGGCCAGAGAGGAGGCTTCATTTACATGCGCAAATGAATACATCAGGTGTGGTAAATGGGACGGGCCCCGGGACAACACAGGTATGTCACACAAGTCAAAGGGATGCTCGCACACAGCCTGAATCCTAAACTAGACGCGGGAACTAGTGAAGGTGTAAGGCTGTAAGGCTGTTGTCAGACCTGCTCAGGAAGGAGCAGCAAAGTCACATCACGGCCATGTAGAGAAGCGTCAGCACCACAGGGCATGTCTATTGTGTCCAGCAGAAGCAAGTGATGGGCGCAGACGTGGGGAGATGCTGGGAAGGTGCAGCTGCCACCCCCTCCGTGCCCCACAATGTGACACCTAGTGCTGTGGGCCTCTGGACCCCGGCTGAGCTAAGGAGTGGGCGTGGGCAAGGGGCCCAGAGGACGCCCGTGCCCTTGAGAACTGCATGAACACACACACAGCAGAACCCGAGGCCTCCACGTCCCCATAGGCAGCTCGGCCCTGTCGGACCCACCCGGGGGAAAACACATGCAGGCCCTCGAGTCCATATCTGCCGTCACTGAGCTGGACTAGGAACGGGGCTTCAACGTCCTATGAAGACACCCATTGGTGACTCTCCCCCTGTGGATGCTGAGATGCAGCCTAACCCCCAGCCGGGGCACCAACACCCGCCACTGACCTGCCAGAGCGACCTCCACCTCCGTGAACGGGATGCGGGGCTCGATGTCTGACACCTTCAACGCGGGCAGACACGACACGTCCTGAGGTTGGTTTTGCTGAGCCTGTAATTCCAAACCTAAAAGGGGAATGAACATCCAGGACGATGAAGGTCTTACTCGGTTCGGCTCCTATTTATTAACTTACATTATAACTCAGCGTCTCCCATGCCAAGTGTGGGGAGCCCAGCAGCACTGGGGTTCAGAGGTTTCCCAGGAAACCAGATTTAGAAGCATAATAACCGGCTCGGCAGACAGCTCTCTTCCTAATTCTCATTCTCAGTGATCTAAGAGAACGATTTTGCTGGGGGAAGCGGGGAGCAGTTTGCTCAGTTTCCCCTCAGCCCCCAACCAAAATTTTCTACTAGAGACTGAACTAGTGGATTGAAACTTACAAATTTTGTGCTTGTTTACTCTTATGTCATTTTCACAAACCTCAGCAATACGCTTGTGTAATGATATAAAGTTCACAAATTACAAAAATGGGTAAAATACATTGTCTGGGCCTGATCAGAGGGTAGATGCCCCTTTTGTACAGACTGGGCAGCCTGTGGGGAGGGGTCCTAGGCTGTAGCTGGGGGACGTCACGGGGTAAAGTCAGCGCTCCTGCTGTTACCTCACCCCCCATGCCCCCCTCCCCGAGTCCCCAGCACCGGGTCCCCAGGCCCGTGGAGGGGTTTTGGCACAGCTGCTCCTAGGCACCCACCTGTGCCCCATGGAGGCCTGAGGACCTGGCTCGCCATGCTCTGAGGAACCCCCTGCACTTTCAAGGCCCCCCCACCTGGCCCTCTCCCCACAGTCAAGCAGCGCACCCCAACGCCACCCCTCAGACGCTTCCTCATTCTCTGCATTTGGCCTCCTGCCCTTGTCCTGGAGAACACGCCCGCTGGCTCCGACTCAGCTTCTCCTGTCAGGATGCTGCTCCGCTCGGGGCGGGGTGGGCAGGGGGCACGAATGCATCAGGGCAGCAGAGGCTGCGAGCACTCTCCTCCACCAGACACAGGCTCCCAATGGCCCAGCCACGCCCCTTCACAGGATACACAGACCCACAAACTGGAAGATTGTTTGACGTTTCCAATAAGTTATTCTCCCATTCCCACTTCTCATCGGTGTTCATCTCCACAATGGACCCTAACTCACTGATTCTTTGCACTGAAGTCCACACTCAAGACTTACTGACCTAACGGTAAATGCTCTAGCACTGTAGCACTGTGTCCTCCCTAAGGGACTGTGCAGAGATCTGGAAGACAGAAACATGCTCTTTAACCAGGCCCTGCATCCCTTCACACGAACCTCCACGGCCAGGCCAGACGTCTGACAACTCAGGGAACGCACGGTCTGTGCTGAGGCATGGAATTACCTTCTGTGTCACAAATGGCTCTAAGCACAGACGGAAGATGGGTGGACCACATCAAACTAAAAAGCTTCTGACAGCAAAGGAGACTGTCAACACGAAAAGGCCAGGTACACAGTGGGAGAGAAAACTTGCAAATCAAATATTATCTGGTAAGGGTCTAATATCCAAAATATTTAACGAACTCAATAGCAAAATACAAACGATCCAATTAAAACATGGGCTGAGGACCTAAATAGGCATTTCTCCAAAGAAGCACACAGTTGGCCAACAGCTATAGGAAAAGGTGCTCAACATCACTCATCAGGGCAAATCAAAACACATGAGACATCACCTCACACCTGTCAGAACGGCTGTAATAAAAAAGACAAGGGCTTCCCTGGTGGCTCTGGTTGAGAATCTGCCTGCTAATGCAAGGGACACGGGTTCGAGCCCTGGTCTGGGAGGATCCCACATGCCGTGGAGCAACCGGGCCTGTGAGCCACAACTACTGAGCCCGCGCATCTGGAGCGTGTGCTCTGCAACGAGAGGCCGCGATAGTGAGAGGCCCCCACTTGCCACAACTAGAGAAAGCCCTCACACGGAAACGAAGACCCAACACAGCAAAAATAAATAATTAATAAACTCCTACCCCCAACATCTTCTTTAAAAAAAGAAGACAAGAGATAACAACTGTTGGTGAGGATGTGGAGTAAAAGGAACCCTTATGCACTGCTTGTGGGAATGTAAATTGGTGCAGCTACTATGGAAAACAGTATGGTGGTTCCTCAAAATATTAAAACTAGAACTACCATATGACCCAGGAGTCCTACTCCTGGTTATTTATCTGAAGAAAATAAAAACACTAATTTGAAAAGATATATGCACACCAGTGTTCACAGCAGTACTATTACAATAGCCAAGATATGGAAACAACCTAACTGTCCATTGACGGATGAATGGGTAAAAAAAGATGTGATACACCACACACACACACACACACACACACACAATGAAACACTACTCAGTGAGAAAGGAGGAAATGATGCAATTTGCAACAATGTGGATGAAACCTTGAGAGTATTATGCTTAGTGAAATAGGTCAGATAGAGAAAAATAAACACCTGTGATCTCACTTATAGATGCAATCTACAAAATAAAAACACAAAAAAGCAAGCTCATATATAGAGAACAGACTGGTGGTTGTGGGCGGGGGGTGGGGGGGGAGAAATGGATGAAGGGGTCAAAGCTACAAGTTTGCAGTTCCAAGTGAGCCCTGAGGGTGTAATGTACAGCACTGCTACTAAAGTCAGTAATACTGTATTGAGATTTGAAAATTGTTAAAACGATAAAATTTAAAAGTTCTCATCACAAGACAAAAAACTCTATATGTGGTGACAGATGTTAACTAGACTAATTCTGATGACCATCTCACAATATACAAATATATCAAATCAGTATATTGTACATCTGTAACTAATACATTATGTCAGTTATTCCTCAATTTAAAAAAAAACTTATAAAAAGGAAGATGGAACTTGTCAATTGGCACTCACAAAACGTAAGTTTATCATATTAATCACAATTACCATGTTAAATTTATGGAAGACATTTGTAGCAACATGGATGGACTTAGAGATTATCATACTAAGTGAAGTCAGACAAAGACAAGTATCATATGATATTACTTATATGTGCAACCTAAAATATGATACAAATGAATTTATTTACAAAACAGAAACAGACACACAGACATAGAAAACAAACTTCTGGTTACCAAAGGGAAGAGGAAGAGGGATAAATTAGGAGTTTGTGATTAGCATACACAATACAATATATAAAATAAACAAGGTCCTACTGGAGAGCCCAGGGAACTATATTCAATATTTTATAATAGATTGGTTCAAGATGGTGGAGTACAAGGACGTGCGCTCAGTTCCTCTTGCAAGAGCACCGGAATCACAACTAACTGCTGAACAATCAACAACAGGAAGACACTGGAACTCAACAAAAAAGATACCCCACATCCAAAGACAAAGGAGAAGCCACAATGAGATGGTAGGAGGCGTGCAATGACGATAAAGTCAAATCCCATAACTGCTGGGTGGGTGACTCACAAACTGGAAAACACTTATACCACAGAAGTCCTCCCACTGGAGTGAAGGTTCTGAGCCCCACGTCAGGATTCCCAACCTGGGGGTCCGGCAACAGGAGGAGGAATTCCTAGAGAATCAGATTTTGAAGGCTAGTGGGATTTGACTGCAGGACTTTGACAGGACTGGGGGAAACAGAGACTCCACCCTTGGAGGGCACACACAAAGAAGTGTGCGCATCGGGACCCAGGGGAAGGAGCAGTGACCCCAGGGGAGACTGAACCAGACCTACACGCTAGTGTTGGAGGGTCTCCTGCAGAGGTGTGGGGTGGCTTTGTCTCATCGTGAGGACAAGGACACTGGCAGAAGTTCTGGGAAGTACTCCTTGGCGTGAGCGCTTCCAATAACCACCATTAGCCCCACCAAAGAGCCGGGTAGGATCCAGTGTTGGGTCATCTCAGACCAAACAACCAACAGGGAGGGAACCCAGCTCCACCCATCAGCAGACAAGCGGATTAAAGCTTTACTGAGCTCTGCACACTAGAACAACAGCCAGCTCTACTCACCACCAGTCCCTCCCATCGGGAAACTTGCACAAGCCTCTTAGATAGCCTCATCCACCAGAGGGCAGACAGCAGAAACAAGAAGAACTACAATCCTGCAGCCTGTGGAACAAAAACCACATTCACAGAAAGACAGACAAGATGAAAAGGTAGAGGGCTATGTACCAGATGAAGGAACAAGATAAAACCCCAGATAAACAAATAAATGAAGTGGAGATAGGCAACCTTCCAGGAAAAGAATTCAGAATAATGATAGTGAAGATGATCCAGGACCTCAGAAAAAGACTGGAGGCAAAGATCGAGAAGATGCAAGAAATGTTTAACAAAGACCGAGAAGAATTAAAGAACAAACAAACAGAGATAAAAATACAATACCTGAAATAAAAAATACACTAGAAGGAATCAATAGAATAATTGAGGCAGAAGAACAGATAAGTGACCTGGAAGACAGAATGGTGGAATTCACTGCTGAGGAAAAGAATAAAGAAAAAAGAATGAAAAGAAATAAAGACAACCTAAGAGACCTCTGGGACAACATTAACTGCAACAACATTTGCATTATAGGGGTCCCAGAAGGAGAAGAGAGAAAGGACATGAGAAAATATCTGAAGAGATTATAATCCAAACTTCCCTAACATGGGAAAGGAAACAGCTACCCAAGTCCAGGAAGTGCAGAGAGTCCCAGGCAGGATAAACCCAAAGAGAAACACGCGGAGACACACACACAGTAATGAAATTGACAAAAATTAAAGACAAAGAAAAATTACTGAAACCAACAGGGGAAAAATGACAAATAGCATACAAGGGAACTCTGTAAGGTTAACAGCTGATTTCTCCACAGAAACTCTACAAGCCAGAAGGGAGTGGCATGATATATTTAAAGTGGTGAAAGGGAAGAACCTACAACCAAGATTACTTTACCGGCAAGGATCTCATTCAGGTTCAATGGAGAAATCAAAAGCTTTACAGACAAGCAAAAGTTAAGAGAATTCAGCACCACCAAACCGGCTCTACAACAAATGCTAAAGGAACATCTCTAAGTGGCAAACACAGGAGAAGAAAAGGACCTACAAACACAAACCCAAAACAATTAAGAAAATGGTTAGAGGAACATACATATCGATAATTACCTTAAACTGAATGAATTTAATGTTCATTCAATTGAATGGTTTAAATGCTAACCAAAAGACACAGGCTCACTGAATGGATACAAAAACGACCCATATATATGCTGTCTACAAGAGATCCACTTCAGACCTAGGGACACATACAGACTGAAAGTGAGGGGATGGAAAAAGATATTCCATGCAAATGGAAATCTAAAGAAAGCTGGAGTAGCAATACTCATATCACATAAAATAGACTTTTAAATAAAGATTGTTACAAGAGACAAGGAAAGACACTACATAATGATCAAGGGATCAATCCAAGGAGATACAACAATTATAAATATATATGCACCCAACATAGGAGCACCTCAATACATAAGGCAAATGCTAATAGCTATAAAAGAGAAAATCAACGTTAACACAATAATAGTGGGGAACTTTAACACCTCACTTACACCAGTGCACAGATCATGCAAACAGAAAATTAATAAGGAAACACAAGCTTTAAAGGACAAAATACCACATAGATTTAACTGATATTTATAGGACATTCATCCAAAAACAGCAAATTACACTTTCTTCTCAAATGCGCATGGAACATTATCCAGAATAGATCACACCTTGGGTCACAGGGGAAAAAATACGTAAAAAACACAGACACATGGAGATTAAACAATACGTTACTAAGTTACCAAGAGATCACTGAAGAAATCAAAGAGGAAATCAAAAAATACCTAGAGAGAAATTACAACAAAAATACAATGACCCAAAACCTATGAGATGCAGCAAAAGCAGTTCTAAGAAGGAAGTTTACAGCAATACAAGCTTACCTCAAGAAACAAGAAAAATTTCAAATAAACAATCTAACATTACACCTAAAGGAACTAGAGAAAGAAGAACAAACAAAACCCAAAGTTGGCAGAAGGAAAGAAATCATAAAGATCAGAACAGAAATAAATAAAATAGAAACAAAGAAAACAATAGCAAACATCAATAAAACTAAAAGCTGTTCTTTGAGAAGATAAACAAAATTGATAAACCATTAGGCAGACTCATCAAGAAAACGAGGGAGAGGACTCAAATCAATAAAATTAGAAATGAAAAAGGCGAAGTCACAACAGACAATGCAGAAATACAAAGCATCCTAAGAGACTACTACAAGCAACTCTATGCCAATAAAATAGACAGCCTAGAAGAAACAGACAAATTCTTAGAAAGGTATAACCTTCTAAGACTGAAGCAGGAAGAAAAAGAAAATATAAACAGACCAATCACAAGTAATAAAATTCAAACTGTAATTAAAAATCTTCCAACAAACAGAAGTCCAGGACCAGATGGCTTCACAGGTGAATTCTACCAAACATTCAGAGAAGAGCTAACACCCATCCTTCTCAAACTCTTCCAAAAAACTGCAGAGGAAGGAACACTCCCAAACTCATTCTATGAGGCCACCATCACCCTGATAGCAAAACCAAAGATACTACAAAAAAATAAAATTACAGACCAATATCACTGATGAATGTAGATGCAAAATTCCTCAACAAAATACTAGGAAACAGAATCCAACACCACATTGAAAGGATCATACACCATGACCAAGTGGGATTTATATCCCAGAGATGCAAGGATTCCTCAATACATGCAAATCAATGTGATACACCATATTAACAAACTGAAGAGGAAAATCCATATGATCATCTCAATAAATGCAGAAAAAGCTTTTGACAAAATTCAACACCCATTTATAATAAAAACTCTCCAGAATGTGGGCATAGAGGGAACCTACCTCAACATAATAAAGGCCATATATGACAAACCCACAGCAAACATCATTCTCAATGGTGAAAACCTGAAAGCATTTCCTCTAAGATCAGGAACAAGACAAGGATGTCCACTCTCTCCACTCTTATTCAACATAGTTTTGGAAGTCCTAGCCGTGGCAATCAGAGAAGAAAAATAAAAGGAATACAAATTGGAAAAGAATAAGTAAAACTGTCACTGTTTGCACATGACATAATACTCTACATAGAGAATCCTAAAGATGCCACCAGAAAACTACTAGACCTAATCAATGAACGTGGTAAAGTTGCAGGAGACAAAATTAATGCACAGAAATCTCTTGCATTTGTATACACTAACGATGAAAAATGGCAAAGAGAAATTACGGAAACACTCCCATTTACCATTGCAACAAAAAGAATAAAATACCTAGGAATAAACCTACCTAGGGAAACATAAGACCTGTATGCAGAAAACTATAAGACACTGATGAAAGAAATTAAAAATGACACAAAGAGATGAAGGGATATACCATGTTCTTGGATTGGAAGAATCAATACTGTGAAAATGACTATACTACCAAAAGCAATGTACAGATTCAATGCAATCCCTATCAAAGTACCAATGGCATTTTTTACAGAACTAGAACAAAAAAATCTTAAAATTTGTATGGAGATACAAAAGACCCTGAATAGCCAAAGCAGTCTTGAGGGAAAAAAAGGGAGCTGGAGGAATCAGACTCCCTGACTTCAGACTATACTACCAAGCTACAGTAATCAAGACAATATGGTACTGGCACAAAAACAGAAATACAGATCAATGGAACAGGATAGAAAGCCCACAGACAAACCCACACACCTATGGCCGACTAATCTATGACAAAGGAGGCAAGGATATACAATGGAGAAAAGACAGTCTCTTCAATTAGTGGTGCTGGGAAAATTGGACAGGTACATGTTAAAGAATGAAATTAGAACACTCCCTAACACCATACACAAAAATAAACTCAAAATGATTAGAGACCTAAATGTAAGACTGGACACTATAAAACTCTTAGAGGAAAACATAGGAAGAACACTCTGACATAAATCACAGCAAGATCTTTTTTGATTCACCTCCTAGAGTAATGGAAATAAAAACAAAAAGAAACAAAGGAGACCTAATGAAACTTAAAAGGTTTTGCAAAGCAAAGGAAACTGCAAACAAGACGAAAAGACAACCCTAAGAATAGTAGAAAATATTTGCAAATGAATCAACGGACAAAGGATTAATCTCCAAAATATATAAATAGCTCATGCAACTCAATATTAAAGAAACAAACATCCCAATCCAAAAATGGGCAGAAGACCTAAATAGACATTTCTCCAAAGAAGACATACAGATGGCAAAGAAGCACATGAAAAGCTGCTCAACATCACTAATCATCAGAGAAATGCAAATCAAAAGTAGAGTGACGTATCACCACACACCAGTTAGAATGGGCATGATCAGAAAACCTACAAACAACAAATGCTGGAGAGGGTGTGGAGAAAAGGGAACCCTCTTGCACTGTTGGTGGGAATGTAAATTGATACAGCCACTATGGAGAACAGTATGGAGGTTCCTTAACAAACTGAAAATAGAATTACCATATGACCCAGCAATCCCACTACTGGGCATATACCCAGAGAAAACCAGAATTCAAGAAGACACATACACCCCAATGTTCACTGCACCACTATTTACAATAGCCAAGTCAAGGAAGCAACCTAAATGTCCATCGACAGACGAATGGATAAAGATGTGTGGTACATATATACAATGGAGTATTACTCAGCCATAAAAAGGAACGAAATTTGTAGAGACGTGGATGGATCTAGAGACTGTCATACAGAGTGAAGTCAGAAAGAGAAAAACAAATATTGTATATTAACGCATATATGTGGAGCCTAGAAAAATGGTACAGATGAACTGGTTTGCAGGGAAGAAATAGAGACACAGATGTGGAGAACAAACGTATGGACACCAAGGTGGGAAAGTGCATATGTACACTAATACGTATAAAATGGATAACTAATAAGAACCTGCTGTATAAAAAAGTAAAATTCAAAAAATAATATTTTATAATAAACTATAACGGAAAAAAATCTGAAAAAGAATTTATAGCTATATCAGAATCACTTTGCTATACACCAAAAACTAACACAACATTGCAAATCAACTATACTTCAATTAAGAACAATTTATGCAAAAGCTTAAAGTAACTCTTTGTATGTCTAAAGAATTCAGATTATAAATAGGTTATAAGTTAACATTAATTGTGTCTTTACAAAATTGTATCACCTCCAACTTAGCATGATCAAATGGAATTACTTAAAGACAAATCCACCTCCTGATAAATTCGTCGTGTAATCCTAGCCAACTTTTTTTCTTTGGGGGGGGGGGGCGTGGTGTATATGTATTTGCGTGTACTGTGTATATATATTAATAGACTTCGTTAATATATAAGTCACACACAATAAAATTCACAACTTTAAAGATACAACTCAATGGATTCTGACAGAGGTATCATGATGCGGAAGGTGCCGCCACCCCAGAAGGTTCCCTGCAGGTGATCCCTGCTGTGCTCCCAGACTCACTGGCCTCTGTCACTAGAGCATCGCCATTTCTAGGGCTTCAGGTAAATGAACCTGTTCCACAGGTGTTCCTTTGTGCCCCTAACTTCACTTAGCACAATGCTTTGAGACTCACGGATATTGAGTGTATCAGTATTTTGGTCCCTTTATGGCTGAGCAGCATTTCACTGTGTGGCTATTTCATGGTATTTCCCTGTGTGGACACCACGTGGGTGGAAATGAGGCTGGCTCAAGTTCCGTGTGGACCGATGCTTTCACTTCTCTTCGGTAAATGTTCAGGAGTAGGACCAGCGGGCTTTAAAGCAGTGCAGGTTAGCACTGGAAGATACCACAGACCCGTTTCTGTGCTCACAGCGCCTGCAGCACAGGGACCGGGGTG
Source organism: Platanista minor (assembly GCA_004363435.1). Lineage (NCBI taxonomy): Eukaryota > Metazoa > Chordata > Mammalia > Artiodactyla > Platanistidae > Platanista > Platanista minor. Next base: position 19,929 of record RJWK010015310.1, read on the forward strand.
GGGGGTTCCATGAGGAGCTCAAGGCCTGTGTTGCCCCGAGACCTGCTCTCCTGAACCCACAGCTCACACTGTCCACAGGGCCCGTTTGCAGTTAACTATGTACTGCAACACAACACACATTTAGTGGCCTATTACAGCCCCTGGTATAAAAAAGGCATTTGTAAAATCTGTGAATGAATAAACCTTATAAAGCCACCTATTTTCCAGTATGCCTGCCTTTCCTGCTGAATCACAGGGTGGATTTTCTAAAAACAGGGTCAGTCTTACTGGGGTTGAACCCTCTGCACCAAACAGAGTAACTCTCCATAGGCACCCAACAGAGGACTATTGGCTGAAACGACACATCCCTAAACAGCTCAGTGGGTTTGGGTGAAGGCAAGGGAATTACCAGGCCTGACCTTTTTCATAGATCTGCTGCTTGTCTTCCGGGGAAAGAGAGTTGACCTTTTGCTTCAGTTTTTCTGTTTCCAGCTGCATTTGTTTCTCGGAATACTTGTCGTCTGGTTTCATTGATAAAGTCAACTTATGCTGATTATTCTGCAACAAAAAAGCCAAATTAAAACAAGATCTTATCATGTCCAGCACCGAGCCAGCCTCGAGCAGGGTGCTCTCGGCCCTGTAGTTCCATTTTCCCGTTTCACACATCACGAAGACAGAACTCGCCCCAAAGGGCTGTGTGCGGAGAGCCTGTGAGCCACACGCAATCCTCGAGGTCCACGTGCTCTGCGGGGACCATGTGCTCCACACAGGCCGGTGCTGTTACACGACCACTGTGGTTACTACGTCTTAACCACAAACGCGTTGACATTCAACATTCCCTTTACACGTTGGTTGTACAAAGAAACTGCTTGCACTTTTTAATATTATAAAACTTTGGCTTTAGTCTAAATCGAAAATAACGTAGAATAAGTAATTTAATTTTTATCTAGTCTTCATTATACCGTTAACTTCTCAAAGGCTGGAACTAAATTCTGCACTCAGTATTTTATAAATTATGAAGACAAAACAGATGTTGCCCTAACGTGAAAATAAATGTTAGGTGACTTAATGTGCCCCAGATTTACGCAGCCACTGGAAACACACGCACGCAAAAGGCTCACCTGTGACACTACAGAGTGGGAGAATTATAGCACGACAAGCACTTCAGGCGAAATAACTCATAACTCAAGAGAGACTGGCCGAATGGCCCCAAATGCTGGTGCACAGGAACGTGGTGGCTCCCACTCATGGCAGGACGGTGTCATCCTCCCACCCCCCGACCCCCAGGGCAAGGGAGGTAGATGACATTCTGTCCTCTCAATGACCATCCAGCAAGGAACACACACACCAAGCACAAAAGCCCACAAATCTGTGGAGACAAACAAGCAAGCACCAGAAGACGCCTTGGTAAAAACAATCAGAACATTTACACATTTAGGCAACTCCTCTCGTATTCTATACACCCTATTACCACCAAAACACAACAAAAACACAGGCACGTGTTTTGTTATACACATACCTACACGCATTCATATGTAAAAAAACACATGCACGTATTTATATAAAAACCAACCTGCCTAAGAATCTGGAAAACTGAATTTTTAAAGCTAATATGACCATTTACAATTTTAACTAGTAAGAAATTATGTCACCTATTAGCAGAAATGGACTTACACAATGTAGATTATATTCTTTTTTTTTTCCCGTTGCGGAGCATAGGCTCCGCGGCCATGGCTCACGGGCCCAGCCGCTCCGCGGCATGTGGGATCTTCCCGAACCGGGGCACGAACCCGTGTCCCCTGCATCGGCAGGAGGACTCTCAACCACGGCGCCACCAGGGAAGCCCTGTAGATTATATTCTTAATGTTCCCTTTATTGTTATAAAATTCAACTTCAAAACTAGACATAAATCCTCCAAATTTCTTACCTTAAAATACTGTTTTACTTTTTCTTGCAAAAACTTTGGATTTTCCTCCAGGCACTTCCGGAACCGAGCCACCTGACTCCCGAGCTTGAGGAGCTCCACGGGGTCCCCGTCGTGATTCCAGCAGGAAGCTACGTACTGCAATGGGGGTCACAACATGGGGCACATTACCTGTGAACTCTGTGTCGGCTCAGCCAACATACAAGCCTGTCTCTTCATTAAGACTCAGTTTCTATATTTAAAAATACCACAGATGACTGTTCACGACAAAAATTAAGTCATTCTTTGGCTAGAAGAAGGAAAACTAAACTCATTTTGTGTTTTTTTCCTAACAAAAAGCACAGGTTCAAAAATTACTTTTTGGAAAATATAATTACTAACAGTTATCATAAATCCCTATCCATTTAAAGCACTCTGCATAAATCTATTAAAAAACAAGACATCGGAAAGCTAATGAAGTAAGCTAGTAAAAAGACAAGCAATGTATCATTAAAATTAAATTAACAATAATTTTGTATCTGATCCGAAACACCGTAACTTTCAAGGTTCACGTGAAAGGTGCTGTGAGTAACAATCTATATTTTTGAGAACCACTAATTATAAAGGTAAAAAAAAAAGAGAAATGAGGTGTTTGAGCAATACACACAGACGTCAGGGCGAGTCCAAAGCTGACAGACTGGTGCTTCATCTGTATCTCAATTTTATGAAGTAAGGCTTCGATTCGATCATCTTCAAATCCTTTCCTATAGAAACACCAAGAACTCAGATGTTGAGAAGAAATCCATGTTTCTGAACAAGGCAGCTCCCATGAAGGAGCGTGTGTTCTGTGATGTAAAGTGACCCCTGCACTCAGGAAGGGGGACTCCACCCCAGCCCCATAGACAGCACACATACTCGATGATGTCATCCAGTGTCCTATCCACGAGGTCCCGGACTGTCTGAATGTCCTTCTCTGCGATACCCTGCAGGCCCACACTGAAGTAGGCTTCCCGTGTGCAGCCATTGTACCTGGGATACAAAAGCAGGTAATGCGTTAGAATCTGTACAGCCTCCATCACTCGTTTATAAGATGCTTTACTGAGATCAAATCCTCTACAGGACACAGGCAAGGACTCCCCCATGAGAAAGCCAGTAAAGCAGCATCCTTGGGTATTTGCTGCTCAGATGCAACTGGTCACATTTACATTCACGTCCTTTTAACATTTCTAAAAATCACAAATTTTAGATTTAAGGCAGAATAAATCTAGAGAGTTTTACAAAATCTTAAGATTTCAAAGAATATTTAATGGCCTGATTTTTAAAACAGGCAGCAGTATGCCATTCTGAGATCTTGGAAGAGCTACCTTGTTGGGTTTTGTTTGGTTGGGTTTTTTTTGCCAAATGTCTCCTGCAGGGGACACAAACAGCTTGTCCTGGAACCACAGCTGGGGCGGGAAGAGGGCTGTCCTGTGACTATGGGATATGGAGCATCTACACCCCTGACCCCCGCCCACGAGCTGCCAGTTGTGACAACCTAAAATGTGTCGACATTGTGAAATGTCAAAATTGCCCTTAATCGTGGACTAATGATCTGATCTGATAATAAAACGTACCCAACGTCAGGGGAAAAGTCTGTGCCGAGTCCAGATTCAATGAGGGCTTTGTAGAAGAGGGAGTTGGGGCCACTGATCAAGAGTGAAGACAGAAGGTTCAGCGTGAAGGCTTCAAATGTGTCAGTGATGCTTCATTTATAAAAACGGAAGAGGGGAGGAAAAAAAGGGAAACAGTTGGCCCTTATAAATGTTTTCAAAATTATTAAAATCACTACTAAATTGACACTTATTTCCCCCCAAAACTGAAATTCTACTAGAAATTCTTGCATTTCAACCTCTATTTTAACAGTTACATGGGTAAAGAAGAGTATTTTTTTTGATATTCAAAGCTCTCATATGCTGGGATTCTGGGGCTCCCAAACCCTGAGGCTAACAGAGCTGCACATCGCATGCTATCACACGACAGGGTGCCCAGCACTCAGACGTGCACTGTTTCAGTATAACCACACCACCCACATGCAGATGAGAGACACACAGGAAAACGGGGCCATTCGGTCAGGCTGTGCAGCTGCAGAGGGCAGACACCAACAGCGCAGCAGGACCCCTTTCCTGCCCACACACCCTGCGGTTCCAGGCCTCTGGGATTACAGTCTCGTGTGAACAATGTTCTTTCAAGGCCACAGTTCACAGTGCTCTTCTCACGCACAGAGGCATCCCTGACCCCAACGCTAAACCCAAACCATCCCAGACGTTGTTAAAAACACCCCATACCTAACACTGCTGGACTCCCGAATTCTTACCGTCCACTCACTTACGCCCAAGTGGAGGGTCCTCAGCCCCTGATCTCCCAGCTACCCCTTCCCCACTGGGTCGGCAGCGTGAGTTCCACGCACACTCACTCTGGCAGGAGGAAGCTGACACTGATGGTCGTCTGCTCTGAGGAGCCCGCAGCCAGCGAGTCCGGGGCACACGTGATCTGGAACTCCCTCTGGAAGAGGAGAGCGTGTGTGAAGGGCTTCAAATAAGCACAGGTTACCTGATGTATAAAACAGTCCACGGCATACTTTTCACTACACTAACTTTCCTCCCAAACAAATAACTGCTCTTCAGGCTTGAGAAGCTGTTACATAGATGGCACAGCCCACGGCATCTGAAAACCCTATTAACACACGCCCACGCCTCCATATCACGTATCTGACAGGCCTGGCGACACTGATGACTCTGGACCCAGCACTTACAGGCTTATCCCAAGGCTTCTGGGCTGGCACTGCGGTACGTGGATTGATTCTCTGAAATTTACTCAGTGCTTCTTCATGAATTTGTTTCAGATGCTGTTCTAGCGGAAAACTGCCGTAAGTGAAGAACCTGAAATTTTGAGAGAATACCTTAGTTTATTTTAGGTTAAAAGATTAGAAATCAAACACAGACGGCTTTGTATGAACTGGAGGGTGTGCGGGACATGACAGCCGGTAACAAGCCAGTTTCCACGCTGAAGTAAACTTCACACAGGAACACCTTTTTTCACTTAATTTAACCACAAACACCGAAGAGGCTTTTGCTCTTTTTACAAGATGTGGTTCAAACAAAACAGAAATTGTACAAAAGGGATTAATTAAATGTACTCTGGCAAAATTGCTCATTTTGAATCTACTATTAAAGGTGTTTCAAAAACCAAATAAGTTGCACATTAAAATACTTAAGACCTTAGCTACAGTAACACAATAATCCACCTAAGACTACCAAACAAAATTTAATTCACAGACTTCAAACTTAGGCTACAAGTTTCAGGTCACATGTTTTTAAGACAACATATTATTCATCGGGGGTAAAGAGGACAATGACAGACTTCATCTTTGTAACAGAACGCTGTGTGAGCTACGATTAAGAGCTAGGGAAGTAGCATCCTAAAGATCCCGTCACATCTCTCACTCGGAATTTACAACGTGATAATCCAGTGGCAACAGGCACCCCTGGTGCCGTCTAAACACAGTCTCTTTTTGCCCGTCTGCATTTAGCTCCAGAACTCCCTGGAGAAAAGGCCAGCTATGGACTGGGGGCAGAATGAGCCTGGATTTGGGGCTGGGGCAGAAACCAGTGAAATTACTGAAGACTAAAGACCTTCAGAAAGATAGGATAACTGTCAAGGAACTTCCTTAGGCCACAGTGGGGCAAATTTGAGCATTAAAAAAATTTATTTCAATTTCACTTGATCACACCTTACATATACACATGTATAAAAACATTTCCATGAGGTTGTAATATTTTAAAAAGTGAAATAATTCAAACAAGACTTAAAAAAAGTCCTTTCTGTCGTCATTGGAAGAGTGCCAGCCCCCAAAACTGAACAGCCAAGGGAAACCTCACTCCCACTGCCCACCCCCCCCCGCCTTTCCCGGGAGAACCGTACTTCAGGGTAAACTCTTCTCGACAGAAACCCAGCCAATAATTATAGAAGAAATTACAAAATTCTTTAGAAAATTTGCAAACCCTATCACAGGAACTGCTCCAGGCAACAATTATCACTGAACGTGAGAGCCACTCCCAGGCCGTGAGCGTGAATATTCTTGGGGCCAGCACACCACCCCAGCAGACAGCCTGGGTCCGCAGGGGGAGCGGGCTTTCAGTGGAGCAAGGTCGCCACCACCACCCCAGCAGCCCTGGCATCCCCGCTGGGTGCAGCAGGCATGCGGCATCACCTACGAGGGTGCAGGCAGTCTCTGGACCCACGTCCAGCTTGCAGGAAACACAGGAGCACATCCGCCGATACCAGAGAAGCGGCGAGACACCCCAGGACGCAAGAAAGTCAAGAGGGGGCCTGGCCCATGAGAATGAGAAGGAAGCACTGTCCCACCAGAAAGGGTGCTTAGGAGACATGGCAGGGAAAGGCAGTCTGTGGGCCTCATCTGATCTAACATTTTGGGGACGACTGGAAAATCAATTTGGGCTGAGGTATAGGTGGTTTTAATCAATTATTTTTTATTTTGTTAAACGTGAAAATGGTATTATCTTACGTAAAAGAACATCCTCGAACGTATCTGCGTGTATCTACGTGTACCTACCTGTACGTCCAAAGGATGAAGCTACGCGGTAAGCGTACGGAGTTCTTTGTTCTACTCTCTACACTCTCCTGGATGCTTTAGACTTTTCATAATTTAAATTTAAAAATTTTGCAATTAAAATAATCTTGCAAGTATGACTTTACATGAACACTTAATGTATTTGCAAACACGGCTATCAGCGTTTTATTATTAACGATATCTTACACAAGCAATCTATCAGGAAGTAAATCTCTGAGGTTTACTGATGCAGCCGCCACTTCGGGGGCACCTCTCCAGGGCCCATGTCAGCCTGCGAGGAGGACATGCCAGCCTCCCCTGTCACCCCCTCAGCACAAAGCTGAGCCGCAGAGGAGGCAGGCGGGCAGGCTGGGCCCTCACCATACTGTGCGGGTGAGAGTTACCGCTGCAGACCCGAAGGAGTGTCTAAACACACACAATTGTTAAGCAAACCTTTCCAAGCCGACCTGGAGAGAAGCATGACAGTGCCAGGAAAGCAAACATCTGGCACCGAGCTTCACAAGGCAGTCACCTGGCGTTGCTGGGGTGGTAGTGTGTGGCGTGGAACTGTCTGAGCTGCTCCCACGTGAGGTCCGGGATGCACAAGGGGTCCCCTCCGGAGACCACTGAGTACGTGTGGTCGGGGAGCAGGCGGCTCTGAACGTGCTGCGAGAACATCCTCTCATTATCTGTCTTCAAGTAAAAGTACACGTGTACGTGAAGACCAACGCAGGCACTGTTCGTGTAATTCAACAAATCAGCCACGTCCTGGGAGCACACCCACCAACATCCCACAAGGACAACTGTTCTCGTGGTACATGAGGACGCCCACCGATGCATCTTTCAGCCATAAAGTGATGTTAATTAAGTGTACGGTTTTTTCCGGCGTGGCGCTACCGCACACTTTTAAGCCCTACAGTAAAGTGTACACATAACTTTTACACGCACCGGGAGCCAAAAAACCCTGTGACCCGCCTTACAGGGGGGTCAGACATTCACTTTATGCAGTGGTCTTTACTGATAACTTCATTTGTAATTAGATCTGTAAACCCCACCGTATACTCGGGCAAGAGAGTGGAAAAGACACCATCTCGGGATCGTCAGGAATGCGGTCTTCACCTGGCTGACGCCCTGCAGGTCACAGGTCAGTGTGGCTCCCACACCACAGCTGGGAACTGCTGTCCAGCTCACCGTCCTGCGGTCCCTGCTCACGGCCCTGTGCCTGCTAATTCCAGTTCTCACAGTGAGAGAACTGTGACATGACAGGACGCCAACTAGCTACCGAGCCTATTTGTACTTCAACACTTTACACAGTAAGATAATTTAGCCCAACATGAAAAAGGAAAACACTCACAAACGCTCCCTTCATTTCGTTAAAGACGACTCCTTTAAAGACCAAGGGCGTCTGGGGGTCACTGGGATCCTCATGTTCTAGTCGCCATCCTTCCTGACTAAAGAGTAACAAACAATTACATGGTGACGGTGACTCTGTCACTAAGGTAAAGATCAATTAACCAATCGCAACATACCAGAAATCCAGCTCCCGCAAGCAGGGAAAGAAGGCTGCATCCAAATACACGGACAGGAGGTTCTGGAAGTCCTTGGGGTTTTGTGTGGAAAATGGGTACAGGGTGTAATCACTAGCTGGACACAATGAAGAGGGATGTTAAACCCAGCAGTCCCCGCAGCACTCCTCCGCCTCGGCCCCGTCTCAGCCTCACGGCAGGCCTGACCCGGCAGGGGCACAGAGGCAGCAGCGCCCAATCTGGGCGGCAGGTCTGGCGCCGGGGTCACCGCGGGCCCAGAGAACGGCCTGGCCCACGGAGCACCCACTGTGTGTGCCCAGCCGCCCCCGTCGCCAGCCCGTCACTGCCCGGCTTCCTGCAGTCACCACCCAGACACCAGCACCATCACCGCTAACCTAAGCTCCAGAGGCCAAGCTTTATAACGTGACTCCCCAAAGAAAATGGCTGTCACCTTTTCCAGACAAAACTCGAGACATTTTTCCTAAAACTCCAGGTTTTATAATCAACCACAATTTGGCTTTCCCAAATGATTAAGCTTCTAACGTCCTCCAGACAGGGAATGGGAAATCTACCCCAGTCTCCTGAGTGCCAACACCACACCCCCTCCTGCCATCTCAGAAACTGCGGGAAGGCAGGGCTGTGTCCCCAGACCGCGTCTCACCCGTGAAGGCGTTCATGAACGTAGACAGCGACCTGTTCAGCATCTTGAAGAAGGGGTCCCGGCAGGGGTACCTCTGAGAGCCGCAGAGGACCGTGTGCTCCAGGACGTGCGGGACACCGCTGCTGTCCATGGGGGTGGTGCGGAACTGCACGCTGCGGGGACAGGGCCCACACCCGGTCAGCCACCGCCTGGCCGTGGGGAGCGGAGGAGGGAAACTCCTCTACTCTCCCTGTTAAACTGCTGAAGGTGCAGTAGATGCTCCAAGCAGAGCATCGATCGTGACCTCAGGACGCAGCACACACCTGAACAGGTTGTTTCTGTCCTCTCTGGCCAGGTGCAAGTGCTGTGCTCCCGTGCAGTCATGGCTGAGTTTCACGGCAGTCAGGGACAACTCAGGAACAGACGTCACCTGAACCAACGAGGAAAACAGGAACTCAACTCGGCTGGAAAGGCGTCCAGGACAGTGACAGTGCATCCATGGTTGCGGGACCAGCTCGTCTGCCTGAGGCTAAGGCAGTACTGGCAGGAACCACCATGTCCAGAGCCCACAGGCCAGGAAGGCAAGACCCGGGGCTGAAGACAAGGCACACCTTCTCTCCTCAATGCTCACTGTTGGCTAGGGATTTCCTGACTGTGCCACAGGTAACGCTGGGAAGCAAGCATTCCCACCCCATCAGGGTGATGAGACAGTTTGCTAAGACCACAGAGCCTGGATTGAGACCCCCTTCTGTCACACCAGGCTGCCCCGAAGGAGATCAGGCTTTCGCCTGGAATGTCTGTGGTATCTCTCACACACTTCGCCTCCAGGGATGCTCAGAAGAGCCCCGCCAGAACGTAAACACGGGGATGGACCTGAGCCTGGGGCAGCTGAAGGATGCTCTTGGGACTAAACTTTGCTTCTACTGGTTTATGAGTTCCTAGCGGTGAGCTGCGGCTATCACCAGTTACTTGTTCCCAGTGGGAGGGTCCATGAGGGTTCAGATCACTCCCCAGAGAGGCAAACCCGTTCTCACCCCTGGTGGAGGTTGTGTGTGCGTGCGTGCTTCTGTAACTTCCACTGTCCTTGGTACTAAAGCAACTGTGTCAAGGCCCCTCTCCTTCAACCACAGCACCGCATCATCATAACCACCACACAGCCCTGAGAGTGACTTGTCTTCGCTGACAACTTACTGGCAGGGCAGAGATTAGAACTCGGATGTCCTGAGCCTGCTCTGGAGGCCCTGCCACAAAAGCTATGTGCTTCAAGTGCTCTACTGATGCCCACGTAAGTTATACCTATGAAATCATTTATGTCTCGAAATCATTTATACCTCAGAGTTCACAACTGTACTTTATAAGATGTGATCAATGAATTTAAAACCAGTCTGCCTCATAAACAGCTTTCACAGTAACTGTTTCTAAAAAGCATGATAGCTTATCTATCATAAACTAAGTTTCTACAAAACTTGAAACTAAGGAAAAGAATCAGCCTCTGAACAAGGCATTATTAAGCACAACTGTATTAGAAATCCCAAATCCCCTGAGAAGTCTTTAGGGGCCTCACAAATGCTCTCGCCCACAGCCATGAACCCCTCTAAGTGGCTCAAAGCTCCTAGACCCTGCCTTGAACACTCTCTGCCCCTGCACTGGGCCTGCTCCCGTTTTCTGGAGACAGATGGAGCACTCCTTTCCTGCCCCACAAACCCGTCCCCAGCCAGCGCCCAGCAGCCGCCTCTCCTGCGTCTTCCTTTTGCTCTCTGCACCTCAGCAAGCTGTTCCTTGTCCTGCAGCTGCACACGTGTCCTTCTGGCTGGGAGCTGCTTGCCTTTGTTTTCATTAAAGTGTCAAGCACAGTGTGAAACCAGCAACCAGTGAATTATATGATGTGCACTGTTTTCAATTACAGCATTAAAAAAAAAAACAATGTGAAAGTTTAAGCCAAACAAAGCAATAACCAAATAAAATCCATTTTTACATAAACTTAAGTACTTATAGGCCCACAATCTCTTTTCTATAATCCTGAAACCCAAGTGGCTCAAAAACAGAAAGATTTTGCCTAGCAAACTCAGCCGATGGTGAAACTTGACCTAAATAGATGTGGGGCCTTCAGTCTTCATTACCGGTCACGACTGATGCAGAAACAAAAATGCGTTCATTTACTTTCTGAGCTCTGAAAAGATGTGAGGCGTCTAGGGGTTCAGGGAAGGGGTTAGGGATCTGTACTCATTTAAGAGTCAGAAAATCCCTTCACTTGCAAACTCCGCTCCTTTGAGCACCTGCTGTGAAACAGAAGGAAGCCAGGGCCTGGGGACACAGATGAAAACCTCTGCGGTCTCTGCTCTGGGACCTGACACAGGAAGAGCACACAGGACCTACCTGGCTGACAGTGAAGCCATGGATCTTCTCTCCGACCCGGTACCTCAGCAGCGCCCTCTCACAGGCCATAGTGCTCACCCACCTCCATGCTCCGAGGCTGGTGCTACTATGTTTAAGGAAAGTAATCAAAGTTAAATGATTTGCAGGGAGATTGGCTAACATAATTCAGCAACATAATGAAAACGCTGTCATGGGATAAAGAATTCAAAGAAAAATGAAAACCTGCATCTTCTAAACACATTCCAGGAAATTTCCATTAAAGTTCTTTCCGTTTTATCTCAACTCATGTAACGTCAACTAATAAATAAATGTTGAAAACCTTTTATTTGTACGTGTACATAAATAACTATAATACAATTATGACACCCATTTCCCTTGTGTAAAAAACAACTCATGTCAAAATCACAGTATCCCAATAAACTCAGTCTACAATAAAGTCCCATTATGTACCTACCAAATGGGTGAAAACCAAGAAGTCTAGTTATTACCAGGGACTCACACACAGCCACTGGGTGTGCACACTGAATGGAGACTGCATTCAGATTAGCAGTTCATTCCCCTGGATGTATGTGCCCTGGAGACCTGCGCTCATGCCCTGGTGCGCGCGTGCCCCGTACACACACACATACACAACGCATATACCATTCCCAAGAGCCCCAAAACCCAGCGGCCCAGATATCCAGCAACAGAGAACACATAAATTGTGGACTATTCAGTTGATAAACTTAGTCCTAAGAATGAATGGGCTACAACTACATGTATCAAAGATGTGGGCACATGATGCTAAACCAAAAAAAATTACAAAGGACACAATATTAGTCTAAACAGGTACTGTTCAATCAGGTAACGCTGTATCGTGGGGGTATAGATGGATGGTAAAAACACAAAGAAAAATAAGGAGGTTACTTCTGTAAACCAGAAGGGCGATTTCAATAAGAGGGAGGAGAATTATGACTTATGATGGGTAAGGGGTAATCTTAAACTGGGTAATGGTGACACAGCTTATTTTAAAATAATTTTTCTCTCAACTGCATTATACGTTTTATTATGTTTTCTACGTTAACGATGTATCCCAAAAATATTTCTTTTATATAAGATAAGCACAGAATACACTGACTCATTCAGTATCAGGCAATAGTACGTGGATGTTCTATAAACAACCAACATTTCCCTCCCCGATTTAGCGACTCTTAGAATTATGAGATAGAGGATTTTAACCCAAAACACCAATAAGGGCAGCCCAACAACAGACACCCCCCTGCTCCCTCCCCTGGGCTAACAGCAGCTAAACTCCACCACAAACTCAACAAGATTCTGCGAATTAGCGTGAAACTAAACAACTCATCTTTCCTTAAAACGTAAAATGTCGCGATATTTTACAAACTCAACAAGATTCTGTGAATTAGCATGAAACTAAACAATTCATCTTTGTTTAAAAAGTACAATATTGTCCTATTTTACAAACTCAAAAGAAATGATACTCATTCATGGTTTGCAGTTAAACACCCTCTTTTTCCATAAACCTTCTCATTAAACACAAAGCTCCTCCACTCCCAGAGGCGCCACTCTCATCAAGGCCGCAGGTAAGTAAGCGCAGGTGCGGAGCTTGAGGCCTCCCCGCCCACAACTACACACAGGGAAATGGAGCTAACGCCTAATGAGACCCGTAACTGCCGCCTACTTTTATTCTCGCATTAAAATCCACACCAACGACAGTCTTCACCTCAAAAGCCCCTACAACCTGCACGCAAGGCCACCGCTCTGGGAGGCCCGGAGTGAGCGGGGTCAGGCCAGGTCCTCGACGGCTGTACCCCAGTCTTTACTGGCTGCAGCACCCCAACCCTGGTAACTGGACAGGAACTCCCTTCCTCTGAGGGGAGGCCACTGGAGGGGCTGCTCTGCCATCCTGATGGTCTCTCGGAGCGGGAGGTCCCGGGCGAGGGGCCCCGGGGTGCACGAGACACCAGACGAGAGGGCCGGGGGTGCGGGAAGCCTCAGCAGAGGGGCCCCGGGGTGCCGGAGCCCCCAGGCGGAGGGACCCCGGGAGCCCCAGAACAAAGAGCTGAGGTGCGGCACCCCGGACCAGAGAGAGACGCCGAGGCCTCCAGCACCCTCCCGCCGGGCTCCCGGCGCCCTCGCCGCCCACCTTCCCTCCCCGCTTCATTTTCCCCTCCCCTTCCTCGCTCCCCACAAACCTCCCCCTTTCCTCCTCCCCGCCCCCGCCGCCCGCCGCGCGCCGCCCGCCGCCCGCCGCCCGCCGCCCGCCGCCCGCCGCCTCTCACCGGCCGCTCAGCCTCCGCAGCGAAAACCTTGCTCTCCACCCGCTGCGCCACATGGCTTGTGACGAGCGCACTGCCGGCCGTGACCCCACTTAACCCGACGCACGGCGCGGGGCGGGACGAGCCGGTCGCCACCCTATTGGTCAACGCGCGGGGCGACGGCTCCTCCAATAGGCTGGCGAGGAAGGGGGCGGGCCCCGCTGCGGCGGGGTGGGGCTCGAGGGCGGGGAGGGCGAAGCGACGGAGGGGCGGGGCTGAGAGCCACGGGCAGGCGTAGGGAGGGGCGGGGCCTGCGCAGGGGAGGGGCGGGGCCTGCGCAGGGGAGGGGCGGGGCCTGCGCAGGGGAGGGGCGGACTTACGCTGAGCCGGGTGAATTGCGTGGTCCTCTGGCCACAGGTGGGTACTGGTCTCCGGAATGGAGGTTGTGCATACTCAGGCGGCCATTAGCAGGTCTCGGGCAGTGAAGTGAGAAGGGCGTCCAGCTTCAGGCTCCTGCCGGGTGCCCTAGCCCCGGGCTGTGTAGATTCGTGGATAAGGTTCGAGGACTGCATCACCTGCTTTCCACGGCCACGATTCCACGATGTCATGCTCTTACGAACGGTCCCAACCAGAATATCCCCAGCAAACCGCAGGGAAGCTCCCCACCGGCATTTCGTGCCTGGGGGGACTACACACGTGGCCTACTCGAACCTCAGGGATTGGCTCCGGGAGGGCAGAGCATGAGTGGGTGGGCCGGCAGGCGGCTGTGGGCTGTCAAGGGCATTTGGGATTAAACACACCTGGGCACGGTATGGGAGGGACTTGGAAGAATGCAGGACCCAAGTCTGACCTCAGTTTCTCAGAGATTTTGTTTCCTCCATTCTCCCGACTCCCTCATCCCACCCACCCCCTCCCCCATCCCACGACTTCAAAGGGACTCCTGTCTCCCTGCCCCTTCCTCCAGGCTCTAAAGAAAGGCTAAGTAGACAGGTGCAATTGATTTGAACACGAAACGCTTTGACAGCAACGTAAAGGGTAATAAGGCAAGGAAAAGTCACCAAAGCCTACAAAAACCTCTCCACAATGCAGAGGATTCTGCAGTTAACCAGTTATTCAGAGGAGAATCCAGCTGAACCAGGACAAACAAGAGTAATGGTGAGACGGTTCGGACACAAACATACTCCGTGCAAATACCTTTCCTCTGATGAGAATTTGGGTGATAAATGTTAGACCCACAACATCTCTGTGATCTTGGGGGAGGCAGTTGGGTGTTATTAACCCTGCTGTGATTGTGCAGGAAACTGAGGCACTGGAAGGTTCTAGAAGTTTGATCTCTGAAGAATAAATGCTACATAAATCCAGTAATTGCCACTTAGTAGAATGTTTCCACAGGATAAACCTCACTGATGGCTGACCCACACATACACACTAAGAATTTATACATAATTATTTTGAGCAGCTCCAACATAATATTAACATTCATAGGTAATCTCAATTTACATTAACACACATCTTTGCAAGGTAGAAAAGAAACATCAAAAATTGTCTATGCAATATCCTGCGTTACAGAAAAAAATCCTATGCTGTAATGAAACGTTGTGTAAGATTAGCAAGTGAGCATTCTCAGAATAGACTGTGCCTGGGACATAGAAAGGCAATCAAGTGAATATCGGAGTGTCATGTGTAGAATTGTGTCTCCCCAAAAAGATATGTTGAAGTCCTAACCCCCAGAACCTCAGAATGTGGCCTCATTCAGAAATTGGGTTTGTACTGAAGTAACCAAGTTAAAATGATAATCCAGTATGACTGGTGTCCTTTTAAAAGGGGATAGTTAGGCACCTTGACACACACGGGAAAAGACCACGTGAAGATGAAGGCAAAGATTGAGGTGATGCTTCTACAAGCCAAGGTACCCAAGGATTACCAGCAACACCAGAAGCTGGGGGAGAGCTATGAACAGATTCTCCCTCACAGCCTCAAAATGAACCAATCTGTCAATATCTCGATCTCCAAATTCTGGACTCCGGAATGATGAGACAGTAAATTTCTGCTGTGCTAAGCCACGCAGTTTGTGGTACTTTGTTACAAAGCCCTAGCAAACTAATACCAAGATGTCAAGGTTCTTTTACCTCCAGAAGAAAAATATGAAGTAGTTTAACTGAATATGTTGTTTTGCAGGATTGCATGTCATCGATAAAATGCATGCCTTTGCAAATCCCTTATTTCTGAATCCTTCATAAACAGCAATCAAGTGATGACTGCTGGAAATGCAAAGTAAGTGTCTCCAAAGTTGGCATGAAGGAAAGGTATAAAATGTCAACAGACTCAGTGCTGATAACATGAAATAAGGGGAAACAGCCTCAGACTAAAACCCAAACTGCAATCCTAGCACTCTTTATTTTTTTTCACTCAGTAAATGTTTATTCTGTGTCACCTGTTTGCAACCACTGAACATTTCTACCGATAAGTTTGCATAAAGCATTTCATCTTTCTGTTTAGCTTGTAAAAACAGGATCGTCTGTAAAGAGAAAGAGGTCCCAATTTTCTCCCAGTTGACTTTCAACCCTAAGGTCCTACAGTTTTGTCATCTTAGGTCTTAATTTTGACGTTGGTCACACACTGACTTCAGCCTTCTGTTTTGTCTGTTTAAAATGACCCATTCAGAAATTCACATAATTTGGCAGATTTTGATTTCATTTCTACTTCTAGGTACATTCCCTGATGTCCACCTCTGAGGTACATCACCTCTTCCCCTGAAATTAGTTTAACTTTGGGTGTTTTAAGTAGTTGTTTTAGAAAACCTAAGATGTTGTTGAGATTCCTCTTGGCTAAAATCCTTAATAATAATACTTAAAAAAAAAAAACTTTACAAATTTACATATAACTATGAGACAAAAAGGCCAGGATTAATGGTTGAGAAAAGGTACATTAAAATAACAATGAGATATTATCTATCAAATGTAACAATTTGATAAAACTCAAGGCTAGTGAGGTCTGTGAAGTTACAGGGGTCAGGTATTTTTATGCTCTGGGAGCTATACTATATATATTTACCTTTTGGAAAGCACTTTGGCATCATTTATACATATTTTAAATGCATGTACTCATTCACCAGAAATTTCACTTCATGAAAATTACCCTACAGCTATATTCTCACATGGGCACAATGATGTATAAATAAAGATGTTCCCTGCAGCACTTTCTGACTACAACAAATATTGAACAACATACAAGTCTACCAAGAGGAGTTTTCTTAAATAAAATGTAACACATTTATATAATTAAATACTACACAGATAGTAGAAATAGTGATATGCATTATCTTTCATATATCTATATCTACATCTATATCTATCTATCTATCTAGCACAAATTAGTAAAAAAAAAAAAAAAAAA